>CM031236.1:681512505-681672141 GCA_018340775.1 Taxus wallichiana var. yunnanensis
CAGTGTCCAGCGTTCAGTTACATGTATAATTATAGAGTTCTGGATATATAAACTAAAACTACTAAGGTGGAAGGAAATCATGTAATGTATATGTATAGGATGAAACTACTAAAGTTAAAAGAGTGATGAAATATAAACATGTCGCACATGAAGCGTAAAAGGATAAAATTTAATGTAAACAAAACTCACTTATAAAATTTTATTTCAATCATGCATCTCTTTCCTTTCTGCATCTTGCATAGATTCGTATGAGATTTATATAAAATTTGTGAGCTTTTCCGATTGAGGAGAAATTTATTGGTGAGTAATATTTATGTGCATATTTTTACGCTTTACTAGTTTTTCTTATAGATCCACGCAACCATGTTTCTATCGAGAGAAAATAAATATCATGTATAACATTTATTTCAATCATGCACCTCATTTATAACATGTTTGATCTTTTATATCCATGCTAACCTACTCTATGTGTTGCATTTGTGTTTTAAGAGCAAGTTTTAATATTATTATATAATGTGACTTATGTGTATGTTGTACACTATGAGTGATGAGTGTAGTAGTACTTGACTATTTACAAATGGCAAGTGGGTGATATTTATAGACACCTAATTTCACCATATAATTTAAATACTAAAATTAATTTCCTATCTCTCTCCCATCATCATAATATAATTAGCAATGTCATTAAAATGGTCCAAAAGTTATGTTTGATTCTCGCTCTTACTATGTCAACTTAAGTACCGAGTCTCTCACTTTTAAGAAGCCTCGCAACAATAGAAATGCTCTTATGAGAAATGGATGTGTATGTCTTACAAGGACATGGTGTGTTTTGGTAAGGAGGTACTAGTTTCTTTTATAGCTTTCCTCTTTGGGAGAAATGTAACTTCCTAGTAAATGTGGTATAATGGAGATGCAAAATTAGAGTGGATAAAGCATGAATAAAGTGATTAATTAGGATTAATGACCAATGGGAATTAGAAGAGGTTTACATAATCACTTGGGATTGATTAATAAGAGTGTCAAGATTATCTTGTTTGAAGCTATTCATAGGATATGTAAAGGGGAAATTAGTGGAATTAGAGAGGTTTGAGAATGAAATTTAATTAATAAAAGGGTAATTAATTAATTAAAAGAGTGATTATAACTAATAAAGTGATGTTACTTTGACATCCAAAATGGGGAAATTAGCTAATTATCAAAAAGGTTGCTAATTATATTATGATGATGAGAAGAAAGATAGTTTTCTTAGTGCAATTTTATTATTAAAATTGCATGGCATAAATTAGGTGTCTACAATATTGGACCTAACATGAGAGAAAGAACAAAGGGGAAAATAATTTCAGGTGAGGTTTTTATAACTTCATTAAGTTAATGATCCTTAATATCATAATCATAATCATAATCATAATCATAATCATAATCATAAAAAATATATATTGTAGTAATGAAACATATTCATAGATATAACCATAATCATAAACATAAAATTATATCACATATATATGATGAGTGATTTACATTATAGAATTGTCCATTTCAATCAACTACACAAAATTTTGAAACTTTAATTTTACTAAACCTTAGAATAGAAACCTAGAGCATCCAAGATGGAAATACTAAACAATGCACTTGATTCCTTGCATTCAAAGAACTTGCATTTGATCTAATTTTATTCATCAGTTAGAATTTGCAACCATGTTCATTGAAGATGGACTACCACATGATCATTGAATGTGGAGGAAGTTCTCGGAAAAAAATATTTACCACATCTTTTAAAATATGACGCCCTTCAACACAAGGTTCATTTCTCTCCGCTTATAAGTCTCTTCATCTCTAATTCTCTTCATGCCTTCTTAAATTATATTTCCTTCTATCATGCTTCTTCTTATGCTCATTTCTTGCCTTTGTTGAATTTTTTCCTACTCCTTCCTCTACCTTTTAATTTCATTTTCTAACTTCAATTGTTCCCTTTTCCTTCTCTACATTCCTCATTGATTTTATTGTTAGAAATAAGGGATAAAATATGAACAATCCCACTCAAAATTGCAATATAAAAACTAATATGCAAAAGATATTACATATCCAACATAAAAAAGTGAAAAAATAACATATCACAACATGAGACAATATTTAATGTGGTTCACCCAATTTGGGCTATTTCACCAAGAACCACTTGCTCGATTTATTTCAAGCCACCTCTTTCTCTCAATACAATACCAATATTTGTTTGGAGTTGTGCTCAACAAACTATCTTGAATTCACTTCAACTCGCTACAGTAAATATTTGTTCATAGTGTGAACACTTAGGAGTGGTTTGGGTTATTTGGTAGTAATAGTTTTTAATATTTATAAAATAATATATGAGTGTGCAAAACAATTGTAATGCACAACTCATAGTTGAGAGATATTTGGGATATTGAGAGGACTTAGAGATTAGCCTTGACTCCTTACTTATAGGAGTTCATTGAGCTATTTATATGTAATCTCTCCATTGGGAATTTGTCCCGAATGAATTACAATATCTCTGGTTTTATTATTTTATTGTGCAATGTTTTATTTTTTATTTGATTAAATCATATATATTTATAAGAAACTCTCACACATCTACCCTACCATATACACAAAAACACATCCATAGCAATTATTTAAGCAATTTTACAATACCATGGGTGTCAAAACCATGGGCCAAAAATTCCATAAACATATGATCAAAGTATTGCCCATATGAGAAGAGAACATTTCTCGAGGTATCGGGCATGTATTTCAAGGCCAAAATATTTTCTCGGGGTTTGCATTACCCAAACCCCGAAAAGAAAATCTGTGGAGTGTACAATATTTTTAGTGTATATTATTCAACACTTTCATACATGAAAAGAGACTCCACATCATAACATTTCTCTATTCAAGTTTTTGTATTTTCCCTTCCTTATTTTCTTCATCTCCTTCTTATGAGACTCTTGTTATAAAAACATATGTTTGTACTCATCTCAAGTGAGAATATGAGATTATATTACCAACCTTAGTACATAATTTCCACTTTTTTGGAAACCATCTCAATTATTAATTTAAGAAAATTTGATATTGATGATTTCATGTTGATTTCATCTTGAATACAATATGTATTTACAATTATGTCTCATTGCAAACATCCTCATTTGCACCCAAATCTAATGTATCATCTATTATTTCAATTGAATCCAAATCACGTAGTAATTATCCAACTAAGTTGGTTGAGGTGGTGGTGGTGAAGGCAATGACACCGACACATCTACTTGGTTGGTTTCAAAATTCATGTAAAGGTTTTTCGTGAGCTTCCTTTACCCAATTTGGTCCACTTACTTGGGTAGGAAAACTTAAATATTGTTGGCAGAAACTAAAATTTGCATCATCATTTGTTGTTTCTTGTTATGGATCATAATAAAGAGTTCCATGGCCTTCATGCATAGCTTGGTTGTAAAAATACTCTATATTTGTTGGTTGTACTCCTTCAAGAAAAAATATTTCATTCATTTGTTACAATCTTATTGCATCACATTATGGAAACTTCAATTTTTATGTCAGATAAACCCCGCCAACCTCATGAAATTTTATGCAACATTCAATTCATTCTCTTCATACTCTTATACAATTGAATGCAAGAATTGGAATCATGTGATTTACTACTAATTATTGGTCAATGGGACATATTCTAGTTCTTCTAAAACCAACCTTAATATTATCATGTATTAGTGTTCACTTGAATGTCAAGCTACCCAACGTGACCAATTCATGTTTGGTAACATCCAACCCATGATGTTTATTCATCCATGTTTTTCTCTCAACCTTGAAGTAGGCCTTAAAGGTACTAAGTATTCATACATCCAATTACTACAATTTATCGCTCGTGTGTTTGTACAACAACATAAGAAATTCAATCCCTAGATCCCCAACCTCTTTAATTGGCAGAAGTGTTATATAGATATCATGATCATCAAATATGAGGATATGTTGATTTTTGGTGAAATAAACTCCACAAAACATAGACATAGTAAAGTGATGAAGCTAGTTCATAAATAAGTATTTCATCATCCATGTGTGGGGTTGTGCAACTATACATGCCCCTAGTTCATACCCTCAAATGAAATTTGTAGCTTCCTTTTTCCTTTGAAAAGGTAAAATCATTGGATACTTTTCTCATCTACATTGAAACATGTTAAGATACTTATTTGTTCACTTCTCTTACACATGATCTATGGTACACTTATTGATCCTATTTTTGCAATCACTTACATTCCACAATTATTTCTAGTTTCATGCACTTATTTCATCACAATTCCAATTTTTATGGCCTAAGCTATATGGATGTGGTCATAGCTTTTTTAAACTTTTGTTAAAAATCCCCAACTATAGAGGGCCTAAGTACCCTATATCTATCGGCCTTAGGATTCAATTGTTCTCATTGAAAAATCTAGATATATGTTCTTAAAGCCTTTCCACCACAACTTATTGGGAAATACATCTATGAAAGGTGTGGCCCTTGTTTCACATTTATGAGAAACTACCACTTTATATGTGATATTTCAATCCCATGTCCCATGTTAGCTAAGTCTTTGGCCCATTATACGAGGTCTTATTCCTCTTGATGAGATATAATAGTAGGTAGCCCCTTCTATTTGTTATTTGCAAACCCTTTCAACCAGTTGACCAAAGTTTTGGGTTTCATGCCCCACTTATCTATTGTAGTTTTAATGGGGTACCCATTATCTTTGACATCTTTAATGGCATTGTCCATATAATTTTTTTAACCCTCTATCATTTGCATCCTTTTCTTCACAACATCATCTCATCTCACTTCAACACTCGGGTTAAATTTATTTTCCAATGGGATTTATGTCCTCTTCAACCATATTTTCATCATCGATGCATTCTAACTTGTCACCTTTGTTTTTCATTTTTGCACAAGGCATTCTCCTACAAAACTATGAATTCTTCTTCCCACCTCATCTTACACCTAGAAATATGATATACAGGTGTTCAATTAGTTCATGGTTAGCAAAATGTGCACACTTCAAATTTTATGCAATGTATAATCTCATAGGAAGTTATGTAGGAATGTTCACTTCAAAGTTTATGCATTTTATGAGTTCATAGGAAAGATATAAAAATAGCTAGTAATCCTCATTTAAAATAGGTAAAATACATCCTACTCATTATTTCTCATTTAGAACATATATTAAAACATCCTTGCAATGGGATATATATAAAAAAAAAACTAGTAAAGTGGAAAGAGTTGCAAGATTCAAGTTAATATAACATATTCAAAGACTATAATATTTATGAACCAATAACTCCAGATTGAAAACAAAGTGGGTGCAAAGAAGAAAGGAAAGCAATATTGAAATGGAAGGACAATGCATTCGCTTCATAGTTATGGGTTTTATCCTTGAGATAACAAGCCTCATTTCTAATTTTTATATAAACCATGAAACTAAAAAAACAGAAACAACTCCTAAAATGGGTTTCATCCCAAAGATAGAAGACCTCATTTAAAAAAAAAAAATATTTCAATCATGCATATTAAATATGCTCCAATCTATAAAACCAAACACTACAATAAGTCATACAAGAAACATGATATATAGGTTTTTAATTAATTATTGCATGCTCACGTATCAATTTGTATGTAATGTATAAGATTACAAGCAAGCTATATAAGATTATTCACTTAAATTCTATGCCAAAATTTATTTTACAAAAATAAAGAACTATTTGGGTGTAAAGTAAAACATCTAAATGTTATGATGTTGTGAAAATGGGGGATGACATAACCAAAGTGTTGCTTTATAGTTATGTGTTTTAGTGGTGTGAAAAAATGAACCACATTTATAACATTTTATTCTAATCATGCAACTCAAGAACCAACAACACCTCTAGAATGAACCAACATCAAATAAGAATGAATTAAAATTCGATGCTAAGGATCAGTAAAATAATAATGAAATACTATGTTACAAATTTTGAATTGCATTTATCAATGATGGAGTATGGGTGTTTAGTGGTAGTAATTGTATTAAACGTGGTGCATAAACAATTAAGGATTTTGAATGTTTTTGATGGGTTGTTTTTTGCATTTTTAGGCGATAACTATATTTTTTTTTACATATATTCAATATACAATTAAGGTATCATTAATGTGTGCATTGCAAATGGAAAGAAGTGCATGGTTGAAATAACATGTTATATGTGAGGTTTGTTTCCATTCAACATAAACATTGTTGTACTAGGATCTATAAGCAAAAAATAGTAAAGTGTAAAGAGATGCAATGCAATATTACTCCAATAACTTGCTCCTCAATTGGAGAAGCTAAGAGTTTATATAAATTTTATAAAAATAAATAATTGAAAAATAGAAAGAGTTTCGTGATTGAAATAAAATTTTAGAAGTGTGTTATGTTTACATTCAATCTTTTTATCGCAACATAAATAAATTTTGTTCATAATTAAAATGAAATGATTTCTTGTTAGTTTACTAGTTTATGCTTCTACACTATAGTGTAACATGTTTCTATTTCATGATTCTCTTTCCACTTTAGTAGTTTCAGCCTATACATTTATATTACATGATCTCCTTCCACTTTAGTAGTTTTAGCCTATACATTTGTATTACATGATATCCTTCCACTTTAGTAGTTTCAACTTACAGATCCCAATGCATCCTTGTAAGTTAAAACTACTAAAGTGGAAGGAATTGCAAGAGTTTCAATCAAACAACTTAAAAGAACCAACAAAACCTCCAAAATGTACTAGAAACATATAAAAATGGAAAATAATGTGCACAATTAGTATCCAATATAGAGCTTCCAATACATTATGGATTTTTCAGGTATTTATAATAAACCATAAACCATAGTTGCAATATATAAGAATTATAGATTTTCGACAACATTATGGAATTTATAGTAGTTACAATAAACCTTCAAATGTATTTAAAGTATTAATAGCATTACATCATGTCTATTCCATTGTGGAATTTATATTATTTAAAAATTAGTAAAAATATTAGAAAGAAAATACATTATTGGTGCTTACATGTAATGGCTGATTTTGGCTCTTTCACTACTCAACTTCAACTCCAAATCCTAATAATGTATTATGAAATACAAAAAGATTGTAGTTGGGATGTTTTTATAGATAATTGATTTGATTTGTGCACTTGTATTCTATTGGCTCTCATGTGTTGAGATGGATTGAATTTTTATCTAGCTAAGTCATTGGGAAATTTTAAATTCAAAATTGTCATTTATTATGTTTGTTAATATGATGGTGAGGCTTAATGTTTTTTGAATATTTAAATTTCATATACAAATATATGATGTTTGGACTCACAATTCAAAGGATTTGGAGTAAATACACTTAATGTGGCTAATGGTGCATCCCAATCAGTGAGAATGAATTTTATTTTTAAAATGACATTATGGGGTAGCTAAGATTCAATAGATATTGAAAGTTGACTATTGTATCCTTTTTGGGAATTTGTTGGATAAAAAGTGATTTTCTTAGAATAATAAAAATCTCAAGTGGATGTAAACTTTTATGCAAGTAGTTAATGATAACATCGTGTTGTATGATTTTGGATAATATGGGGTGTGTAATTATTAGATTAGTAATTATGTAGTAAAGGTCTCAATGTTTGGTTTTTTCCTTTAACAATGATAGGGCCCACACTAAAATAATAGTGTTTTTTTAAAGAATTTTTAAAGTAAATAATAAATAATAGTTGGGGTTAGGGATAATTGTCACAATTATTATCGACCCATGTCAATTATTGTTCCATATCCCCTATTGGTAGTGGATCATTGTTTGGTTAGTGTGTAGGATTCCATATATCTATTTTTAAACTTTTCAACTAAGAATTATTTGTGGGAATTTATTTTAAATATCCATCATTTTCTTTTATCAATTTTTGCTTCTTCTAGGTTTTCTTCCATAACTTTGTTGTTAGCAATTTTGTTGGGTATTTTATTCCTTGGTCTTTTAGAAACTTTAGTTGTTTATTTTCCCCCTAGACCCCT
This sequence comes from Taxus wallichiana var. yunnanensis, assembly GCA_018340775.1. Lineage (NCBI taxonomy): Eukaryota > Viridiplantae > Streptophyta > Pinopsida > Cupressales > Taxaceae > Taxus > Taxus wallichiana. The sequence continues at coordinate 681,520,557 of CM031236.1, forward strand.
TTTTTACCTAGGTAATGTGAAGATTCCAACCACTCATCTTTGGCTCAAGATGAACAACATTCTAATTGTTCTATATAAATAGGATCGCATCAAAAATATAGATAACATGGGTGGATATTTTGTTTGTGAAAAATCATTAGGTAGAAGATTTGTGAGGGAGTGCGCATTAATAGATATTTCAAATATGTATTTCATTCAATCAATTTAAGGAAACATGGACATAGTTTCTCAACTTTCAAGGCCTCTTTTTTAGATGCTTCTAATGTATTCTTCTTTGACACCATGAAACCACTTGATCTTTCTGTTCTCATTCATCTCTCTTTTGCATTTGAGGTGGAGGAAGAAGGATGGATCCATTGATGCATATTTTTTTAAATAAACATGGTAAGTTTTTCATTGACCGGGTATCCCCTTCACCTTCTTCTCTTCGGTTTATAGACCCTTTGGTATCCCCTCAACTCACATCCCAAGAGAAAGTGTTGTTAGCTCAAGGTGTTGTTTCACACCCTATACCTCTTGATTTAGAGGGTAACATGGACTATGGGGTGGTATCTTATTCCTCCCCTCGGTCCAATGTTTTGAGGCCAAAAGTTGATGTGGGATCTATAGAAAAACTGAAAGGACGTTGATTAGAAGCTAATAGACTAAATTTTGAAGTGGATGCATTGGTAAAAAGTGAATCTCAATGAACTATGGATGAACTACTCTCTTTTTGAGGTAGAAGATTGGTCACCACCCGTGGGTTATAATTTCATGAGCCTTGGGCATCCTCTTTCTAGAGATAGGCTACTTGGAGGGTTGAAGGTCATCAAGTCCATTCATTTTTATTTTTAATAGCTTGTTTTCCTTTTTCTTATATTTTTCTACTTTGTTTCAAAACTATTATCTCTCAGTCTTAGTTTGTTTGCAACTATTACTATTTGGATGGTTTAGTGTGGATATTTGTTTAGGTTTGTTTCTTTAGTTCCTTTGAGTTTAAAGGAATAAGTGTCCATGTTGTGTCTTGCTACTAGTTCTCAGCCCTCGAAAAAGATTATTTTGATTCACAACTTTGGTAAAAAAATGTTTACCCTTATAAAAGAATTATTTACAAATTAATTTGATATTTGATCTTGTATTTTATTTAATGATATGATTTCCTTCTCAAATCTAAAGAACCTTTGATTATTTTATTTGAAATGCACTTATCACCCTCAAGTTCTATACGAACACTAAAATCAAATATATTTGATATCATTTATTACCCAATTATGTTTAATTTAAGTATTTTTGATCTATAATTTAAAAGGACTTTCATAGTGCTAAAAAACATCCCTAGAATTTAGTTACCGATCCATGAACAATGTGATTACATTATTACCTAAATTTTCTTTGAATTGAGGTTGCCTCAAGAATAACTAAAATGATATTTTAGACTTATGGATTTTAAATATTTATTAATACTTTAATCTTAAATAAATTGGCGTTTGGAAATTTTATATCTTTAAAAACTTTGATAGATTTTTATAGCCAAAATAATTGATTTTTTTCATTATTCCTATCAAAGGTCGTGAATTGCTACATTCGCTTTGAGTCAAAATCTATATGAACATAAAGTAACTATCCAAATGTATTATTTTATTTTCAATGTTGGGCCTATTCATGGAAATGATGGTTCTAAAAGTGGCCAAAAATCATTTGAGAGACATTTTAAACATAACGTACTAATGTTATGTCTCGGTCCCATTATAATGTAAGAATGTCATAAATTGGTCATGTTATAATGGGAACGCGTTATGGATTTACAATTCCCAAGCCATAACATGCTTGCACTAAAATGCGGTCATGTTATAACGTTATCGAGAAGTGCCAAGGACCTATTAGTTTGAAGAATGCACAGTGAACGATGTGAGACGTGGAATTGTTCCAATACAAAACAATGTAAGCATACAAGACCAGAAATTACGAAAATACAAGAGAGATAGTTACAATAACACATAAATAGCTCCAACTCCATACGATCAAATATAATAATGCAAGATATGTACATATAGGAGGTGAATGTGTAACCTCCTCCTATAATCATGGAAATCTCCACCTAGAATGAATGTAACCAACACCTAGAATGGTGTAGTCAAGTAGTAACCAACACCTATAATAGTGTAGTTAAGTTTACACCTAAACAAACATATCCCATAAGTGTAGGAAAATCCAAGTGATGAAAATATCCTGAGTAGGATAATACAAATAAAGCAAGGAAAATAAATCCTACACTAACACCCCCCATAAGCACAACTTAGGTGGGTAGAAAAAAATGAAAGTGGGTCCCTAAACACAATCGATGAGGTAACCACATATAATGCAATCTCTCACAAGATAGAGTAAAAGGAGAAAACCTAGTGGGAAAAAATCCCCCAAAAGAGAGACATGAAGAAGTGAAGAGGCTAGAAAGCCCCTCGAAGATGATAAGGATGATGATGTAGACCGAACCCCAAGAAGAGATCATAGATGAATGAAATTGCTGTCAGTGAAAGGTTTGGTGAAGATGTCAACAACCTACTGTGAATAATTGTAGAATATCAAATCGATGAGCTCCCAAATGAATTGTTGTAGTCACTAAATCATGCACTTTGACTCAATATTTAGTCCTAGTCTCATACTACTATTCATATGGTTTTTGAGTGAAGAAATTACTAATTGACCCATGCCCTTTGACATTTTAGTTCACTTTCTATCGTCACTTCGACCTTCCGAATGTACTTTCATAGTCTATTTTTCATTCTACATTATTCCTATTCCTAACTTGGGTGCCCTGTGCACCCTAGTCCCCTCTATGTGCACTAGTCCCCTCTGACGCACCGATACTATTTGTACTTAGCTTCCATCTTTTAGGTACTTTATAGTCATTTGTGCTTTCCATATTTTTAGTGGTCATCATTTCTCGAGGTTAATTATGAAATTAGAACAAGAGAACAATATAAATATAAAGTTATGAGACCATAATGAGGGACCAAACACTAAGCATCTACTATCACCATCTAGAGTTGCATACATCAAAGGTACCTAAAGCTATAATTGCATCCATCTAGCTCCATCACAAGGCACACATGGCTGGTTCATCTACATCACACTTCATGAAGGGGAGTCTATTGTTTCCATGAACACATTTATTATGTTATACATCTAGTTATTTATCGCCACTTCACAAAGTGTGACCGACACAAGAGAAACCTCAAGCATGATTTGCACACATACATATAGAACTACATTGGTTCTGAGATGTAGTGCAACAATCGATTAGTAGGTCCACCATTTTGGTCGCGAGGATAGTCTAAACCCTTCATATGCATATTTATTTTTAGGGTTTGATGCTTATCTTGGCATTTTGCAAGTCTCTCCTTCATTACGATTTCCAAAGACATATTTCATAGTCTAGAGAATTTAGTGTGGTACGAAGCAACTACAAGTGAACATCCAACGACACCTCGAGTAGGGTTCCAGACTCATTTCCATAGACCAGTGGCTCCCGGATCTCATATTAGGATGCCCATAGCGCCCTCGCCCTCTTCAAGTGCCCACCTACTGTCGTAGAGCTCAATTTTGTACTTTCCTAGATTCTATGTGGTCATTTCCTCCTCATGTTTTCCCATCTCACACTCGCGACACAATCCCACATCTTTCTTTTGAATCGGATAAGGATTTCTTTACCCTCTTACACATTAGGTTTTACTTTTATATTTAATTAGTTACTTGGTCCTTTATTTATTTAGTTTTTATTTATCGCTTTGCATAACATTAGATTAGACTACTATATTCCATTTTAGTTTAATCATTTTGGTGAACCCGCATACTATATTCAAACTCTTAGGGTCCTCATTCTTTGTTTATCATTCTAAAGTATAGTCATCATGAGTATCTCAATCAATGATTATTTACTTGCACATCCTGATGTAAGGCATAGAGTCCAACATATTCTTGGCAACTACTCACATTTATGCTGATATGCATCCCGAATCGGTCTATCAAACTTTCATATATACATTTTCTCAACACATAGAATTCAAGTCTAATATTCCCGTTGATCTTAACACTTTTGACAATGATCCACCCTTGCATATCATGATTCACATTTACAATATGGGTGTTAAGCGTACTTTAGTTGACAATGGATCTGAACTCAACTTATGTCCCATGTCATTCCTTGAGAAGATAGGTCTTTCCACTCGTGATGTTAGTTCATCATCTCTCTCACTTTGTGCATATGATGTTCAATTCGCCAATACATAAGTCACATTGTTCTTCCTATTACCACCACAGGCCAAAAACTCTCAACATAGTATTCTTTGTCATTGACTTTCTGGTCTCATATAACTATTTTCTTGGTAGGCCATGGCTTCATGCCATGCAAGCTATTGCCTCTACTATACATTATTGTGTCAAATTCATACATGAAGGTGTTGAATATACTATGCTTCATGACTGTGATACTTACAAATATTGTGACCAAGATCCTAATACTACTCTTCCTATTCTCGCGCACTAATACTATAGATGACCCTCTACCAATGGATGGACTACCTCAATTTTCACCACTTGAAGGTGCTATTTGTGTCATCGATGCGGTTCCTTCTACCCCACCTCCTCTCCTACCAACACTACCACTATGGTCATTTATCGTGGGTCCCTCTCTATCGATATTGTTTTAGCTCCTCCACCTTCTCACATGCCATATTTATCACATGCACACTCTTCATTAATGATTCATATTGGGAACACATTCCATTTGATCCTACTTGTGATGACACTATATGTTCACATGTTTGATCGGCCAGACTTGGATTCACCTTTGACGATATTTATCCTCCAACACATAATCCTAATCTATATTATGGATTCATTACTATTACCGCAATCTAAGGTCTACGTTTATTCCATCTCACAGCTTTTACCTCCCACATTTACCTCCTTCTACTCCACTCATATTGGGACATAATTGGCTTACATATATAGGAGGCACATTAGATCATGATCATACAGATATATCATTTCCCATGACTTTCAAGTCATGTGTTCATTTATAACGCTTCTTTTCTTGATATACATAAAATCTCAATCATTGGTGTATGCATGGGTGTCCCTTGCCTCCTTTCACTGATGAGGAGTATGTTATGGGCATGTATCATTTATGCTTCAATGGATCTTTGCATGACCAACTGAAATGATAGCTTATCGTGTTTTCGACGCAGTAACCCTATGACTTTGACCTCAAACCGACAATCTCTTAGATGGCATTACATGACCGATTATTCATCTTCCACACTTGGGGGCATAGAATTCACACAAACGCCCCACCATCCTAACCTCAACAAATGTCTTATACTCACATTTACATATATCCATATTCTAAAATTTGTATAGTGACTTACATCACATACATCATCACCACCCTATGATGAATTCTTGTTCTTTAGTTCACACTTGAATTTTGAGGGAATACTACACATGAAACTCACAAACTGCACAATAGGTACTACACATTGCATCTCTGCACACATATTACAATACATATCAAATTTTTCATACTACATCATCTATATTTTTGACATTTGTACATCTACACATCATACTAGTGTCACACTCCTATTTTCTACGATTCTAGCATTACATACTATTATTCCTATATACTATATAGCACACATTTAAAACTATTGGGATATCTACACATTTTGCATCGCATATTTACAAATTTTAGCTCATTGCATGGTCATATCTTCTCCTCACACATACTAGATCTTCTTATATGCGCTGTTGCATTCACTACCCGACGACACACTCTTGTGCTTTGGTTCACACTTGACTATTGATGTAATTCTATACACATGGACCCCACACACTGGACAATAGTCACTACACATTAGGTACCACATATCACCACACATCACCTACACATTATACATTAAATTCTAGGCTATAGACATTGTGCATCCTTATACATTCTCGCACTTCGTATTTTTACATCTTGTCCTACATACATCATATGTGTTCTACCCATGACTCCTACACTACACCATAGTTATCACATGTGGTGCACATCCTACACATCATCTTACATTATACATCCTTCACATTACATCTTACACATCTTAGGGCATGGACACATCATACATTACATCCTATTCTATCACGTACATTACACATTTTGCATATTCACCTCTACGCGCTGCACTCACTACCCAATGACACACTCTAGTCTCATGGTCCATACTGAATGTTAAGGTATACAAAAAAAATGGACCACATCACACTCACATGTTCATCATTTGATATTCTCATGCAACATTCCTAGGATTAGTGATATACACCTTAGGCTATAGGGTCACTTCTTCTAGCATCATCTTATGATAGGCTACCTCATCACCTTCGCTTACATTGTTTAATGGTATAAACTTTAGGCTAAATCACCACCTCCTTTTTATTCATCTAGTCATGATATACACTTAGGCTATAAAGTCACACACACGTCATTTGCTATGTTACATATCATCACTACACACTCATCACAATGTGCTACATACATCACATAGTTTGACCATTTCCCAATGAAGCACTCTCATTTATGGCTCATTATTTATTGCTTTGAGGGGGAATAATAAATGGACCTTCCTTCATACAATTACATTTACTCAAGGGGCACGTGGCTCCTATCATCCATACTACATTCCATTCCATCCATCCACATCATACTGTATTTTATGGTTGCATTTAATCTTGCTTGCATTTGTCTTTACATGTTTAGTTTACTACACATGTTAGCTAAATCTCTTCTATGTAATTATATTTACCATACACACATGTGCATTCATGTCCTTTTCTATTTGTGATTGTAGACTATATAGGGCTTATACACACAACATCGATGTTTTACACACTACCTACTGGGGGCATCCACATTCGTACATTATAGGTACTATTGTTTTATTTTGTACTTAGCACTTTCCCTTATCATGTTATACATGCTTTGACATACATGCTATTTTCTAACATGTTAACAGTGTGTTTCATGTGCAAATTTTTTTATACATGGATACTTTCTTTCATACTTGTTTTTTTGTTTGCTATTGTTTTTTATTATTTGTCTTGTTTGCAGGATTTACCCTTTATTGTCTACACACACTTTCTTTTTTGCGGCATTAAGACCTTGAGTGTCTTGGGACACCATGAGTAGTGTCCCATGTTTGCAAACCGCTTGTGTGCAATATGATTTTCTTCTTTGGTGTTTACATTATGTTCTTATTTTCTATCTTACACATTGTTTTTTTGGCTTATACTTGTTCTCTACATACATGGTTGTTCATACTAACACTTGTTTTTCTATCCACTTCTTTGTATAAGCCTTGGTATTTACCAAGCCATTACCTTCTTGCTATAGGAACACTTTTAGTTTACATGGTCGGTCCTCTTCTCGGGGCTGCATCCTCCTATCTCGTGATGTTGCATGCTCCCCAAAAGAGGGGGCACATCATTTGGGGTTTACACACAGTCTGATACAATTTAGTCTATAGTTCGGAGCCTATAGTCATTTCCCATGGCATAGTTTGCGAGTGGGTTTAGACCAGTCTACAAACCCCATACACAATGAATTTTATAGGAAGATTGTCCTTAGCATTATGGGGAACAATTACCAAATTGTAGGATACCAAAAAATTTCCTCCCTACACTACTTTAACTAGTGGCGTTGGATTTCCAAAAAAATTAGTGAATACAAAGATCCCTTTACCAATCTCAAGGAAGCAGTTACAGGTTGAAGAATAACACAACTTTCTCCCTACGCTACTTCAGCCACAGTGGCGTGAGATCACCCAAAAACTCGCACTACATCGATGATTACAAGGTATCCTTTCTACACCCTTTGTATCATCATGGATCAGTGCAAGTTCCTTTTCATCATCATTTTTATACTATTTCTACATGTTTCTTTACATAGCATTTTTACACATATACATGTGTATTTGACTACTTGATCGTCTTCTCTTTTGCATGTTCGTCTATATGGGAAGCAAGTAGTCAACAACAACACACACATGGTGAGTACATCACATACACGATACTAACCATGTAGGTACACTACACACATTGACATCTACACACATGCTTCCGCCCTAGGTTCACTCTCATCACTTTTTACACTTTTACATCTTTAGTCTCCATGCCCCATCTTTCTTTTGTCACTCCATGCTTTTTCTAGTCCTTCAACGTGTCTCTACATCACTCTACATGGATTATTAGGTACGCATCTCTATCTACTTTATGTTACTGAGATTTCCACTCACCAACATAAAGTGGGGAAAATGTAGTCACTAAATCACACACTTTGAGTCAATATTTAGTCTCTATCTCATACTAATATTCATATGGTTTTTAAGTGAAGAAAGTACTAATTGACCCATATCCTTTAGCCTTTTTATTTCACTTTCTGTCATCGCTTCTGACCTTCCACATGTACTTTCCTAGTCTATTTTTTCATTATGTGTTATTCTTATTCTCGACCGAGATGCCCAGCTTAGGACTATGGCACCCTAGCCGCCCCTGGTCCCCTTTGAGCGCCCTGATCCTCTTTGTAATTTGCTTCCATCTTTTGGGCACTTTCTAGTCATTTCAGCTTTCGATATTTTTAGTGGTTGACCTTTTTTGAGGTTAATTATGAAATTAGAAAAAGACCCATATAAATATAAATTTATGAGACCATAATGAGGACCAAACACTAAGCATATACTATCACCATCTAGAGTTGCATCCATCAAAGGCACCTAAAGCTATAATTACATCCATCTATCTCCATCACAAGGCACACACGGCTAGTTCATTTGCATCACACTTCAAACGAGGGGGAGTCTATTATTTCCATGACACATTTATTACATTCTACATCTAGTTATTGCTCGTTACTTCAAAAAGTGTGACTAACATAGGAGAAACCTAGGGCACGATTTTCACACACACATACATAGAACTACGTCATGTTTAAGATGTAGTGCAATGCTTAATTAGTAAGTCCGCCATTGTAGTTTTTGAGGAAAATCCAACCCTTCATATGCATCTTTCTTTTTAGGGGTTTGATGTTTGTTTTATGGTTTTACTGAGTCTATCCTTCATCACCGATTTCCATGATATACTCTACATTCAATGAAGCTAGTGTGATAGGAAGAAACTATAAGCGAACATCCAACAACACATTAGAGGAGGGTTACTGAGACCATTTTTTGGCAGACTAGGGTGCCCAAATATCACACTAGGGTGCCCACACGTGCCCATGTCCCTCTCCGGGTGCCCCACTCTTAGAGAGATTAGTTTTGTACTTTCTCATGATTTTGTGTGGTCGTTTTCCTCCTATTTTACCGGTTCACACTATGACACGATCCTATATCTTCACTGAATCGGGTAAGGATTTATTTACCCTTTTGCACGTTATGGTTTTAAATTTCTATTTAGTTAATTATTTGGGCCATTTCCTTTATTTATTTAGCTATGATTTACTACTTTGCATAATATTAGATTAGAATACTATACTCCATTTCGAGTTTAATCAATTACATGTGAATATCAATGTGTTTGGTCCTCTGATGAAGGAACAAATTGCGTGCATATATAAATGGTTATTTAGTTGTCACAAAATATGATTGTGGGATTCCCGATATAGATGCCAAGCTCAGATATAATCCCTTGAAGTTAAATAGCCTTAGTAGTTGTGTTAACAACTCCCCTGTACTCTGCCTCTGTTGATGATAGAGTATTAACATTATGCTTCTTGCTCAACAAATTGATAGGACCAGAACCCAATGAAAAATTATAACTTGAAGTGGACTTACGACACTCGGATCGCCACCAAATCTAAGTCTGAATAACTAACCAATTCAATGTCTAATCTAACCATGTAGTGAATCTCATATCTGTGCAAGACCACGAATGTAGTGTTATCCCAAATTCGCCCCCTCGAAAAATTTGGTCAAGACAAGTCCTGCACATAAGGAAATTATGAAGGAAACGACTCAGACCCATGAGCTCACATTCTAGGATGACAAACAAGGTTGTAGAGGGACTTTACAATGGAGTGGCGGGGCCTGCGAAAGATCAAACGACCCTATGCAAGAAGAAATTCAAGAAATGACTTTGTCGAGTGAACTGTGCCTCAAATCCAACAAACAAATTACAGGTGGGCTTAGAAATGGAATAGTAGGGTCAAGGAAGGAGGCTGAGTAGTGTCAAAGGAACTAGAGACTCAAAGGAAAAGAAATGACAAAGATTCAAAGTCTTCGGGCTCTGAAATAGTTCAGGACGGACCCCAAAATTGACTAAGTATGGAGGAGACAGTGGAAGCTGCCAAGTGTCCAAATGACACACCTCCAAAATTTAAAACCAAAGGGGTAGGCTCAAACAAGTACCAAGCCTCCACGCGTCTAGAGCTCCAAAAGTTACACCGACCGTTGAAAAGTCTTCGACTCGGCAGAAGGTGCCAAGTGTCGGCTCAGCGTAATTCCAAAATGGGAGCCCAAGGCGAGACTCAAACTTGCGCTAGCCCTCCACGTAGCCAATGGTCAATAGAGGTCAAAAGGAGAATGGGCCCAAAATGGCTAAGTAATGAATGCAGTGGAAGGCACTAGGTGTCCAAACAGTGCACATTCAAAAGAGGGATCCAGAAAGGGTTGTCAAATGAGCGCGGGCCTTCCACGTGTCCCAGAGCCTCGAAAAGGTGAGGGTGACTATTGAAAAGTCCAAAGGCCCGTGGAGGTCTCCACGTGTCATATCCACACTACTCCAAAGGTAAAGTCTAGGGGGTAATTTCTAAACATGCGTAAAGCCTCCATGTGTCTTGGGTCGGATACAATGCCTCCGCCCGCGGAAAAGACTCAAGAAGAATACAAAGGAAATAGGAAACCTACGAGACACCGCCACATGTCACATGGGTGCTATTCCAAGAGCAAAGGAAGGATTCAAATCTCAAATGAGCGCAGAGATGCCATGTGGACCCGGTATAGATAGACTCATTTAAATATTATGCGCCTGCGACCCAAAATTTAAATGGCCATATCTTTTGACTGAGAACTCAGATTTGGGCGGGAGAATATTTTTTGGAAATGTCTCAATGCCCTCTATGCCTTGAAACATAAAATATCATTTTTACAGGTGTTGGTGGGTAAAAAATGGGAAAACATCTTCTAGGACATTAATACAGAGCCCGATTTCTCTAACTACCATATCTGATTCGATTCGATCTACCGTTCTTCTTCAATATGCCGGAAAGACAGGGAGTTGGAATCAATAGATTTGGGGTGGATTTGATAGGGCATTGATTGACAATGGTTGAGTCTTCAAGGTAGGATTCAATGCATATCCCGTGGTAGTTGAAACAGGATTCAACTTTCCCCCTTCTCTCTCTTATTCTTTCTATATATTGTAACACTTCTCATTTGAGAAGGGAGATTATTCTAGGTGCAGGAAATCGTGTCAAATTTGTTTCCCGACTCCATTTTGAGTTGAAAACCTTCTCCTACGCCTGACAAGCATTTTGTGCCTCTAAGCAAAAACGTAATGGTCTGTGCACCCATATAGAGAAATAAAACATGTTTTTGTGGTGTTTCTTCAACCCTTTGCATTGTTTTGTTGTCTCTCTGTGCCTCTCCCTTTCAAATATATTTTCTATGCATGTATTTCACATTTGCAGGTGCAAGGCATTGTGTTTCATGGAGTTTTGATCATGGATTAGGATCTAGGTTTGTGTCACTTTTGTCTGACCTTCCCATCTTCCTTTCTCCCCTGTTTCATCCTCCCTCAACAGAGCATCTCACCCCTTTCCTTCTCTAGTGTATCACCGCTTTAGTGTAGGATTTTCTTTCACCCTCTCTTTCTCTTTGGTTCCTTGGAATGGTTAGATTAGGATAGTTTAGTTTTTTCCTGCATTAGAGTAGCTCATGGCAGGTAGTTTAGGAACAAGAACTAGCTTTCTCTAGAGGATCATCTCAGGTTTGCAAGTCCCACAACTTGAGAGATGATCCAATGTTATGCAATCACACTGAATGCCCCATTTTAACCACTTCACATCTTTGGCCATTCAGGTGCTTTGTGATTTTGCACTAACATGTAGTGAAAAATCCTATTAGCTACTTTCTAATGTAGCTCATGAGGTTCCTACATATACCTCAAACAATACGAACAAAATATGAGATATTAGATATGTTTTGAGTTAATTGAATAAGGCTATCAATTTTTTTGATAAAAAGTAACATCAACCAAGGGTGTGGAACAATCAAAGATCAAGATTGAATCCAGATAAGAAAGGAGTCAAAGACGGCTTGTAGTTAGCCATGTAAAACCAAGCCGGAAGATTAAGAGAGTACTTGTGCTATGCAAGTGAAATCCTGAATCATACTATGTGATCTCAATTTCAAGGAAGTGGTGTAGTAGAACCAAGTTAGTCATGGTGAATCTATCTTGAAGAGTTGTCTTCTTCTGCCAAGATAAGCAATGAAGTACTCTCAGTGATCAAAATGTCATCAACATAAAGTACTAGTATCAATAATGAATCATCCTAACAATAGATATACATTGGGATCTAAATGACACTAAGTAAAACCAAAATCTAGGAGGAAGGAATCCATCTTGGCATACCAAGCCCTAGGGGCCTGTTTGAGGCCATAGATAGATTTCCTAAGTCTATAAACTAAGGATGAATCCTAAAAAAACCCTGGTGGTTGCTCCATGTAGATCTCCTCCTATAGGTCTCCATGAAGAAAAGCACTCTTCACATCCATCTGGTGCACACTCCAACCATGTGCTGTAGATAAAGAAAGTGTGAGTCTAATCAAAGTCATCTTGGCTACGGTGTAAAGGTCTCTGAGTAGTCTATGCTTTGGCTACCTATGAAAAACCATTGGCTACTAACCAAGCCTTGTACTTATCAACTGACCCATCTACTACAAATTTGGTCCGATATATCCATCGACATCAAACCATATTCCTTCCCTTAGGAAGTGAAGTCAAATCCCAAGTGTGATTACTGATTAAGGAATTATATTCCTCATGCATAACACTATCCCACTCAAGTATACCTGATGCATCTCAAAATGTTTGTGGATCTATCACTGAAGCATATAAGGCATGTGGCCTACTCGATAATATGTCTAAAAATCACGTTTGTCATCCTCTCTGGATCCCCTACCCAAGTGTCTACACTCTAAAGTGTCTTCCTAGCCCAAAGAGGGCCTGAAGTGGGTGAGTCATGTGTCGAATCCTCATCCTTTGAAGTATGGCTAGAATTATATGAGGATGAATCCTCATTACTTTGCTCACTTTTAGAACTAGAAGAAGTAGAAGACGCTGCCTCAGAACCTGTTGTGGATGATCTGAATCCTCAAACTGCTCATCAAAATTGAGTGAAGCCAAAGTAGATGGAGAAGCATCAAGTAAAGAGTTAGTGGGACTCTCTTGAAACTTAACACTTCTCTCGATGAACAACTCATAAGTATAGGATGGATAAATCTATATCCCTTGAATCCCTCTAGACATCACACAAAGATGCAAGGTTTGGATTGAGGCTCCATTACCTTGTGTTTATTTTTGAAATTTGGGTCATCGTTAGTGATCCAAAGATCAAGTGATTAAATTCTAGTTTCCTATTGTGCCAAGATTCAAAGGGAGTTATACCTTTTAAAGCTTTATGAGGAACCCATTCTTTATATAACATGAACAATTGATGGATTTTACCCAAAACTATGGAGTCAAATATTTAGAGTGGATCATACAATTTTTCATCTCTTTTAAGGACCTATTTTTGTATTCTGCCATGTCATTCTACTAAGGAGTGTAAGGCACTATCCATTGTAGATCAATACCTCTATGGTGTAAAACTACTCAAATATGTTGCTAACATACTCCCCATTATCTGTTTGAAGAACTTTGATACTTTTCCCATATTAATTCTCAATAAGTTCCTTGAATTCCCAAAATTAATTGAACACTTCATATTTTTTCCTAAGGAAGTAGACCCATGTATATCTGGAAAAGTCATCTATGAAGGTGAGAGCATATTTGGCCCTAGTGAAAGAAGGATGGGGAAAAGCCCCTGTGACATCACTATGAATCAACTCTAAAGGTGTTGAAGCTCTCCAAGCTTTTCCCTTGTCAAATTTATCTTCAGGGTGTTTTCCAAGAGAATAACCCTTGTAAAGTCCCTTTGAGAAATGAACTCTAGGAAATCTTGTAACCATGTCATGCTGACTAAGCTACTCAAGGTAGTGGTAGTTAAGATGGCCAAACCGCTCATGCCATAATCTACTAACTCCATCTGAGTGTGTGAGCAATGCAATAGGGGAAACATTAGGTGAAAAGTGTGAGAAGGTATATAACCTAACATGGTGATCTTCCCTTCCCACTGCTACTATAGTGTCATTATGCAACTCCCTAATCTCAATGAATCTAGATCAAATATGACTCTCATTCCCTTCCCTATATGAGTCATCTGATACACTAACAAGAGATTAGTTGAAAGTGAAGGTACACTAAGAACATTTGTGAATGTTCCACCTTTAACTTCAATAGACCCTCTCCTTGAAACTGTGGCTAGAGTATCATCACCCAAAGTGATGGAGGACATGTTGTAGGGCTCTAAGGAATAAAAATCAACCTGTGATGAACCCGTGTGTACCATAGTCAATAACCAATGAAGGAGTAGATGAGGATGCAACTGCAACTAGTTCTTTTCCCTTATGTTTCTCTTTATATTTTTCCTTTTCCTTAGTAGATTCTTGGGTTGATGAAGATTGTTTAATAGATTCAGGGACCCCTATGTTATTCTTCTCAAGGAGATGACTGAGGTGGTCAATCTACTTCTTCATACATTTGTGTTCATCGTGCCCAAGTTTCTTGCAATAGGCACACTTAACCTTTTCCTTCTTAGGTTTCCCATTTGAACTGGAGGTTTCAGTGGTAGACTTGGAAGAGGTAGTGGATTTATGTTCTTTCTTATTTTCTAGATCCTTTCTCTTTTGCTTCTTCTCTTGGTTTCTAGAGGATTTTTTTCCCATTCCTAGAAATGAGGGCTTGAGGTTTGGATGACTTCAAGGTACCCATTTGAATTAACTTGTCTTGTTCCTTAGTCAAATTAGCAATGAAGTCATCTAAGGATGGCATAGACCATGTGGCTCCAAGATCCCTCTTGGTAACATAAAATGTAGAAACAAAGATAGAGTAGTTAGGACCTAGTTTGGAAAGCATTGAAAGAACAAGTTGTTCATCCTTATTTTTGTTCCACATTCTTTTAACTGCAATTATAAGGACTTGAGCTTAGTAAATAAATCTTCCAAGGTGTCAAATTTTCTAGGACTTAAGCTAATAAGTTCTATTTCTAGCTCATGACCCCTCATAGTGTCAACTTTTCCAAATAATTTTTCTAAGTTTTGCCACACCTCGTTGGGATATTTTATTGACTCTATGTGAAATATGAGTTTAAGAGACACTAAAAGACACAAAATAACAAAGGCTTCATCACACTTATTAAACCACTTAACTTTTTATGCAACTACACTAGGATACGAGTACAACCCTTTAATTATAATTACAATGGTCATTTTTTATTTCCATTCATGGTAGTTAAAAGGTGTAAGTGGGTTAATTGTACTTAGATCCATTAGTGTAGAAAGAAAATTTGTGGTAGTTGCTTCTTCAAACAAGGAAATTTGCGGAAAGAAAGAAGTTCCAACGAGAGAGGAAACACACTCAGTACACCCTATGGAAACTATATTAGAAACCCCCACATTTTGACGCTTTATAACTTAGTGCATTTTACAAAATACATAGTTCCAATGCTTTGGGAAATGAAAAAATAACTTTTGCAAAAAAATGGCACTTTGTATATCGAGCTACAAATCAAAATTTTTACAATAACTATTTCCCATAAATAAGCCCTATATTAAATGAAATTACACTAAAATTAAAATCCACTTTTTTCAATAATAATTTATTTTTCCACTTTTTGTACATAAGTTGTGACTTTGATACCACATCGAGAAGCACCATGGATTTGCACTACGGCTCTTAAATTTCCACATATCTCGCATGTAGCAAAAAAACTCTGCCATGAGACTTAAAATAGTAAGTCAAGTTGGATCTTCAATGCGTGTATGGGCTATTGGAAAATTTGTTGTAGGTTTGAAAATGCCTCTTGATCAGAACCCTTTGCAAGTCTGAACAAGCATGCAAAGCACTACCACAGGTGAAAATGCCCTTCATAGGTATGAAAATGCCTAGATCTGGATAAATCTTCTAGGGATCATGCAACAATGATTTAGGGCCTATAAAAAAGCAATCTCCATAATTGTATATGCACTATGCAGTCTTGTAAACCTTAGAAGCTTGTAAATAGGATATATATCCACAAACCAGGAAAGACCAACACCAAAAACACCCAAATAATTGTAAATAATGACCCTAAATGAAATGAAATTTCTAGAATAATGACCAAACAAGCTCAATACCATCTTGACTCGATACCATATTAGAGAAGCGCAATGAGATCTAATAGTTTGAAGAATGCACAGGTGAAAGATGTGAGACGTGATTTCGTGAATTGTTCCAAGACAAAACAAACAAATAATACAAAACACGCAAATTATTAAAATACAAGAGAGATAGTTGCAATAACACAAAAATATCTCCAACTCAATACTATCAAATAGAATAATGCAAGAGATGTACATAAAGGAGGTGAATGTGTAACCTCCTCCTAGAATCATGGAAATCGCCACCTAAAATGAAGGTAACTAACACCTAGAATGGTGTAGTCAAGTAGTAACCAACACCTAGAATAGTGTAGTCAAGTGGTAACCAACACCTAGAATAGTGTAGTCAAGTGTACACCTAAGAAAACATATCTCATAAGTGTAGGGAACTCCAAGTAAGGTGGAATATCCCGAGTAGGATAATAAAAATAAAGCGAGGAAATAAATCCTACAATAACAAACACAACCAATTTTTCTATCTAAAAAATCACAGTATATAACATGTTTATTTTATAATATGAGCATGTTATGTTTTCTTTAGCTTGTAGATAACCCACCCTTTGGATTGGATATCTAATCTTAAGGGTTGGATTGTCTATTCGTGGCTTAAATATGTGTTTTGAAATTAAAAACATATAATTCTTGAGTGTGTTCCTCGTTGGTTTGCGCATTCTAAGACAATATTCCTAAAAACACCACTATAATGTCAAGCTTCGTCTTATCTTTGTGAACATGTATTTATTTCTAAAATCTAAATATTTTAATATTTTGATCCTTAATTAATTTTAGTAGTATATTCATTTTTCGCTAAAATATATATCGATTGTTTTTTTTACATAATTTTTGATCCGCTCATCCAATATTTAAAAAAACATTGTCAAAATCTACACTTCATTATACACACATCAAGAGAAAAATTGATTTTTGATTATGTAATCAAAGGAGCACACACATGTTTTTCATTTTTGGAATGTGTCCACTTTGAAAACTAGTAAAAATAATATATTCATTAAACAAATTATGGGACCTAGTACATAATGATCTTATCTAACTTTCTACCAAAGTGATTTGTAAAATAATGAACAAAATTGAAAATAATGATGCACACGTGACACTATGTTATATTTGTGAGACAAAAAGAGGACCACTTTGTGTGTACACCTTATTTGACCCCATTAATTTCCACCATTTTAAAAATTGTTTTTATTTTAGAAACTAGATTTTAAGCGCTACGCTTCTTGTTCTTATCAAAGTGTGAAATTTGGTGTGTTAAATTACTCATTAAAGTTCATTTTTTATTGATTTCAGAAAAATGTGACCTCTTTTGACCCCATTTTGGTCCCTCATTTCCATGCACTTACCTTGTTTTAAAGTTATATCATATGTTCTTCATATTTTAAATTTTATATTCTTTTACAAAAACTTTTAAATTACATTTATCTAGATTTTAATTGGAATTAATGTAGTTATATGACCATTTTACCACTTATTCCACTAGGAATTTTTAAAAATTTTAAAAGAAAAAAGTCAGAATTGGACATGTGTAAAGTTAGAAATTTCTAGTAACTTTTTAAAATGCAAACAAGGTGAAATGAAAGGTAGTTAGTGTCAAACTTGTGAGATGACTAATCTTAGCATATAATCCAAGTGTTTAAACTTATTATAAATACCACACGACATTTTTACTTTCCACTACCATAAAAAAATCATTACACTTAAGAATTGATTTGTACTATTTTTTAAAAATATCATACGCAAAATATATCTATCTATTGTCAATTTATAAATATATTACACCAAATCTATAACGATACTAGTAATTGCTTTATAAATATATAGTTACCAATCAATTAACAAATTTAACATAGAAACTGATGTAACAATTTTATCAAAACAATTATATGCAAGACTTAAATATTTACATATACATTACTATATAAATTTAAAATTATTTCATATAATATAATATAATTTTTTTCTATTAAATGTATAAATATACACATATAAGTCATTAATCATTATAATCTAATTTTTTATAAATCAAATTTCTAGCCGCATCTTGTTTCTACTTATTCTAGTTTGTTAATATCCACGTTTGTATCAAAACTCCCAACTATAACAACATTGTACAAATGAAGGAATTTTTAAAAAGTTGGTTATAATTTTTAATGAGAACTTTGAATGGAGTGTAGAAGAAATTCCTTGATTTTTAGAAAAGAATAGTGAATTGTTGATAAGACATGAGTTTTAGGCACTCTTAGGGGCAATTATTATTTCACAATAAAAATGTTTATATCGAGAGACATAATTGAATTGCTAATATAATATTTTTTTAAAACATATAGAATTGAATTTAATATATGTGTTTTGAGATCTACTTTAGAATCACATAAGATATTTCAACCCAATTAGTAATCACAAACAATGAAAATTCAATTGGGAGTAAATATCATAATTAGAGGCACTCTCTATGCATAGTAAATCGTCTGGTTTACTCATAAGTCATGCAACTAAAAACTCTTATCAAGTATTTAAGTCCATCTTATAAATAAAAACTTGTATCTAGGTGCATCTTTATGTGCATTAAAAATATCATATACAATTGTCTCTAAATACATTCTTTACTAATTCAAGCCGGATATTCATCTTCAAAGGCACCTTGAAATGCTTTTATAAATCTAAACATATTCATTTAAATTTTTCATTTGAAGAGATATAATACCATGTTTTTGACTTCTAATAAGTTGTGATTTTTATTAGTATGGTCAAAGAATAAATCATAGTTTATAACTATGACATGAAAGTAAAATAATTTAGAAACTCTATTTTTTATTTGATTAACATAAACCCTTATAATATGTTAGACGAACCTTGTATCGTCTTTGAGTGGAATTTTTTTGTAAGAGAGTCATATCATTCTTTGCAGATGGTATGAGACATATATGAGGAACAATATCACTCTTCTACTATTCGAGTATTCATGTTTTCTAGTTGTTATAAACCAATTTTTTTGCGCTCTAGGATGGATTTGTGAGGTATTGTTAGCTTGAGATATGTGTGATAAATGTAGGAACTTGATTAATAGAGTTTCGATAGAATACTAAATTTGAGTTAAAGTGGGTAACCTATATAGGGTCACCTAAACTCGATACGTTGGGGAATTAATTAGTGGATAAAATTGCTAAGACTATCAAATACCATTGGGAAATGACCACATTCTAGTACTTAGAATTAGAATGCACGAGGATTCATACCATTTCCATAGTCTTATATCCATAATTAAACACCTTGTTTGTTAGGAGTTTTTCTATTACTTCTAGTTTTCATTTTATTTTTATCTAGGGTGCTATAAGTAGCTAATAACATTTTTTACATTTTTAATTTCTCTCCTATATTGGCTATGTATCTTCCTCCTCATGAAGTGTATGATCCCTTATGTTTTGAGTGAGGTGTGGAGGGGAACTATTAGGCTTTGTGTTTAGAGGTAAATCTCTCTAATGATGCTCCATATCTCTTGTTCTAGCTTTACAACATCAACTTGATCTCATGTAATATCTCTATATCGGTATATTAAGGAGTTTTTCTTTATACATTGTATTCATGTTAAAACACATGTGATTATAATCAATTAAAACTTATGCTATATTGATTTGTGAATGAAATTGTACTTTGTAGAATGTTATCCCAAATTTTCCCCTAGCAAATTTGGTCAAGACAACTCTTGCACATAAGGAAATTATGAAGGAAACGACTCAGACCCACGAGCTCACATTCCAGGATGACAAACAGGTTACAGGTGGGCTCGGAAATGAAGGAGCAGTGTTGCAGAGAAGCTAGGAGCAAGAAGGAAAAGAAGCGGTGAAGTTTCAAGGTCTTGCTCAAAACCGTTCAGGAAAGAATCCGAATCAACTAAGTATGGAAGAGCCATCAGAGAAAGCCACTTGTCCTAGCGGCACTTCTCCAAGATGAATCCATAAAGGAGGCTCAAAATCCCGCATCTCCACTTGTCCCTAGGTCAAAGTGGACTGCCGAGGGTTTTCTCGAGGTTTACGTTTTCGCAAAAAGGGGAAAAGATAAATTACGGACCCACGAGCCCGATTTTTGCTCTAATTTGGCTACCACGTGTCCCATATAAAAAAGGAAAGCCCAAACAAGTGCCAGTGCTACCGTGTGGCCCTGTAGGTGAAAATGGAGAAAAGTCTTCCAGGCCATTAACACAGAATCCAATCTCTTCAACTACCAGATCTGATTCGATTCAATCCGTTGGGGAACCAGTGACATATTGTGGGTGGATTTGCAGGAGGCATTGATATTCAGTGGTTGAACTTTCAAAGCAGGATTCGATGCATTTCTCATGGTGGTTGGAGCAGGATTCAACTTTTCCCTCTTCTCTCTCTTTTCTTTCTATATATACTGTAACACTTCTCGTTTGAGAGGCAGAGACATTCTAGGCATAGAGAAACTCTATCAAATTTGTTTCTCGACGCCATTTTTGAGCAACAAACCTTCTCCCATGCTTGGAAAATGTATTTGTGCCTCTATTCTAGAAATGTAATGGTCTGTGCACCTTCTAGAGCAATAAAAACATGTTTTTGTCATGTTCTTCAACCCTTTGCATCGTTTTGTTGTTTCTCCATGCCTCTCCCTTCCAGATTTGTTTTCCTGTGCATGTATTTCACATTTACAAAAAGTGCGGGATGTTGTGTTTCATGGAGTTTAATGGAAAATTTCAAGATCTGGGCCATGTCACTTCTGTCTAACCTCCCTCATCTCCATTTTCTCTGTTTCTTTCTCCTTATATGTAAATCTCGCTTCCTTTCTTTGTGTACCACCGTTTTAGTGTAGGCTCTGTTTTTTTCGCTTTTCTCTCTCCTTGTCTCCTTGGAAGTTAGATTAGGATTAGATTAGCTTGCCTGCACTGGAATAGCTTGTGGCAGGTAGTTTAGGAAGAGGAACCAACCTTCTCTGGAGAGCTTTCCCATTCGCAAGGTCCCACACCTTGGGGAAGTTCAATGTTATGCAAATCACACCAAATGAGTTTGCCTTAGAAAAGTAGATCCATAACTCATTTGGGGGTGCTTTGTGATTTCACACTAACATTAACTTTTATAACGATAATGGAGCTTTAACTCTAATGTGAAATCTTATCATTATAAATCATGTACTTTGATTAAGTAAATATTGATATATTTACTATTGAACTACGCTTTATATTAAATAAAATAATACAAAGTGTTATATAGTACGGGTATGGCCGTGAGGGACATGGCCCAAAGAGAATCGAGAAAACAGAAAACAAAGCTAAAAAGGCCCAAGCCTAGCAACACCAGAAAAGCCAAAAGCAAATAGAGAAGTCGACACCATAGTAGAGCAAGTAATAGGAGGTTAAAGGTTCCATTTATTTTCCTTAGACCTTGTGAAACCGTCCAATTCTCGCGTTGGGGAGTTGGAAGCTGCTTTGAAAAATCAATGTGAAGACGATCATGTTACAGTCCAATCGGAAGATTCGTAAACATGAGATCTCTTAACACTACGCCAAAAGAGGTAGTATCATCACTCACAACGTCCGAATTGTTAGGGGACGAGGATTTTTTACGATTACCATGGAGGGTTCTAGACTTTAGGTCGTGAAGATGCCACTTTTTATTTTTTTGAGACTTATTGAGCAAACAAGCCTCTTGAAGGTGTCCAGTTTGATGACATAACCTCGCACTAAGGATGTATTCTCATAATCTAGAACCTATAACCATTTGAAACCATCATGAATTAATTCCAATTTTTTTGAAAAACCTTTGCTGAGGTCCACTTCAATGCATAAACGAGCATATGTGAACAACCCTTGC
The DNA here is from genome assembly GCA_018340775.1 of Taxus wallichiana var. yunnanensis. NCBI lineage: Eukaryota > Viridiplantae > Streptophyta > Pinopsida > Cupressales > Taxaceae > Taxus > Taxus wallichiana. Next base: position 681,542,929 of record CM031236.1, read on the forward strand.
TTAGACCGTTCATCATCCATCTTGATGAAATGGCCAATAGAGTTGTCAATAGCGACACAAAAAGAAAGATGAAAAAGGGGAGAGGAAGATTTGGGAGACGAACCCAGATTGACATTTTGGAAACAACCATGGTAGAAGGATCGAAGTCCAAAAACCATGGAGTAAGAAAAAGGCCAGCCCTACCCCAAAACCACAAATCCTCAGTAAGAACTCGTTGATAATCAGTGGGAGAATAAAAATAGACAGTAAAAAAACCCTTAGCAAAATTTGAATCTCACAGGCATTGGACCATGTGGAGTGAATCCATTTGTGTAAATCTTGTGTCTGAGGCCAAAATCCATTAAATCTACAAATAATAACATAGGCTTTGAGATCAAAAATAGAAATGGCTACCTATGGTAGAGAAAGCGTAACCACTGTAGTATATTCTAATTTATCCACAATGAAGGGAATTCCGAAGCATCTCACAACACCGCCTTGTATTCCAACAACAACAACTAGTAAGGAATTTCCATGGAAAAAATGTTCGCGGTTTATTCGCTGTAAATTGCAAGGAGCAATGGATAATTTTTTTTTGTATTAGTTACATTTCGAATCTATGATTAATGAATGCAAAATGGAATGTACATGTATTTTTATTTTATTTTATAGTTATGAGTTGACAATATATGGAGCATGAATATAGATATAAATTTAAATAGTTGTATCTAATTAATAGTTATTTCTTTAATTTATTTCAAGTATTGATTTTCCATTAGTTTTATACATATGTTTTAGTTAGAATTAGTTAAAGACTAAGTATCGATCTTTAAAGTTGATTTTTTTCATGATTGGGGTGAGTTGGAATTCTCCTTGAAAAATAATTTCTAGTGTATTTTCCCAATGTCTAACTGTGAGGTCACCACATCAAATTTTCCACTTGAGTACATATGACCATTACATAATTTTATATCCTTTGCTAATTTATTTTTATTATGAAATTTCCCTCTTGGATTTATTTGTTCATTGCATCTTATCAAATCCTTTGGACATTTATCTTTACCTAGACTTTCTCTCTTGGGTTTATCCAACTATTTTGCCTTTTTAGATTCTTTGTAGCTATCTTTACACCTTTTCTCCGCTTGGGTGTCATCATACTTGTTATATCTAATTCCCTCTTAAATTTGTCAAAAATATTTTCTTATGCAATGCTTATCATGGTTTATACTATTATTTCATGAAATTACTACTTACCTTACTTTAATACCTAGATCGTATCTCAATATCTTCATGAACTAAAACTCCACACTTATTATTTATTTTCATTTAATGTAGCTAGTTGGATATATAAAAGATATTCTGCATTTTCATGTTTATATTAAGATTATTATGTTCAAAAGTAGACAAATTTCTAAGACTATTAAACAAGCCAAATGTATTCTCATAAGGTAGAGACAAAGAGAGTCTTTGACAAAAGACCGAGTAACATTATTTCCCGTATATAGGGGTTCTTTAATAGGATTAAAAAAATCCTAAAAATCTAAAATAGTAATACCATATTCTTAATTGTTATAAATCAATTATGTCTTTAGGATCCACCAAGCACCCTTTGGAACCTATTCTTTGCAATGAGGTCTACAAGATTGAATGCTCTTATAGGACCCTTAGATTGGAGAAATGAGGGGTCCATCTAGATCAAAATAAAGAAACAGCTTGTTTATATTCATATGGAAAGGAACATAAATTTTGATCTAGATGAGAACTTGTGCAAAACACCTTTCGAAAAAAGAAATTAAATTTTCCACTTGAGTACATATGACACTTGCATCAACGTTATTGTAGTGTAAAATCCCTTTCGAAAAGGAAATTAAGGGAGGATATTAAAATAAATAAATAATCCAATGATCTTAATAGAGACAAGGGCTTAGGTAATCGTCGCACGTGGATACTGTTATTAACAAGTTGAAATTTTGATCGTTTTAAAGATTAAATAAATTTCGAATTAGAATGTTCTTAAAATTAAATTTTAAAATCAAAATAAAGTTAGAACTTTATGTGTTAGAAATGTATATTTTAAACCTTAGTTAAGATTGAGTTTTAAATTCAAAATATAAAAATAAATCTATAATAATAATTAAATAATAGTTCTACCTCCATTAATAATTATTAAACTTGAACCTTAATTAGTTGTTGAAAAAATTATCAATCGAGAGATGGTTATTATTTTTTTGACAATTTTAAGGGTCCAACATTTTGTATATTTTTAAAAGTGTTGTCACTTTGAGGTTCAAGATATCATTTCTAAAAAGAGGGAGGTAGACACATGTTTTCTATAAATTATTGTAAACAACCATTTTAATGAGATATTTGTTTACAATAATACATAACGATTACTTGCTCATTCGATATCCCTCTTATGACCCATTATATTCTTTTTCCCTATTTAAGGAATCATGTTGGCCATTTTGTGTTAGTGTTGTCATTGATGTCAAGTAAATTGATGAAAAATGGTGTCATGTGGTCATATGAGTCTCTATGAGGTGTCATTTAGTGTCAAGTATGAATAATGATTGGTAGTGATAAGATTTGGTGAGTTGTCATAAAGTGTCTTCGACATGGTTCTAGCTTGCATAGTCATGATATGATCTCTCTTGATAGGGTTTAAAATTGTCATGAGGTCAAAAATGGATTCTATGATTTTTCATGGCTATCTAAGAGTCTCAGTATGAGATCAAAAAGGTCAAATCTTGAGGTGTCATGTTTGAGTCGAGTCATTCGGGCTACTCCTAACCCCAAAGTGCATGCGAATGGTATGGAGGTATGATTTTTGAGTGATAAGTCCTAAACGAGAATGGTAGAAGTATGGAAATAATGTACATGAGATGTATGATGAGTTTCAAAACATAGCTCATATGTTTGGTGGTGCTTGATGGTCCTTGGGAAGCAAACAGGTGAAGAATAGAAAAATTAGCATAGGTAAGTTTTAATGGATAGAAAGTTTAGGAGATATTTAGACTATATGGTGAGCATGGAAAGTTATAAGATGTTTTAATGATGCTTCATGACAAGTTTCATGTCATTCTAAAAAAGGAATTGTAAGATACATCAATTTTGGTAAAACCGGGTGATTTAGAGTGTGTTTTGAGGTAAACGTTGACCGTCTAATGCTTGTTGAGAATTTTGTGCTCAATGACACTTGGAGACATTTGGGTATGTTTTTCCATGTAACTAATAAGGTTTAGAAAAAATAATGAGGTGGTTTGATTGTCATGTTTTATGAATGATCGTTAAGAAGATAAGTTACTTTGAAACCCTAGCTAAACCCTAACTAAAAGCGACTTGGAATAAAGTGAGTATACTGAACCAATTTTGATTCCTTTTAAAAATGTGATGATTGGATGTTATATAGGACTCTTCTATATTTCCAGAAATATGTACTTGGAGCATGTGATTGTATGTGGGTCCCACCTAAAAATGCTTATTTATGAAGATATTCGGTTTAAGGAAAGTTTCCAAAGGAGTTGCAAAATAAATTGACATTGTTTTTAGCCCTGAGTTTTTATAGATGTAAATGATATTTTCAGATCATGGTTGAGATTCTAAATGAAATTTTTTTCCCTATTTATGAAGACTGGTTTTTGGGGTAGTTTGGAGCAGCTTGTACTAAAAGTGGAATTGTAAGAGCTACAAGGAGATTTAGGACTCCATTGAAGTTGTGTTGTGATCCTAGTTTAGATATATTTATAATGATATATCAAAATTGTTTTTTTATATGGTAGGAAGAAGTAATGACCTATTCTTTGAGGTTAAATATGGAGGATGTTTAGTTTGGCATGGTGTGAAGAAGCTTCGTGAGGTAAAATGATGGTTATGATCCCTTCATGCTTAGTGAAGTCTTTGAGTACTTATGCATCATTTCAAAGTGTGTTACCAGATTTGGTTAAGTGTGAACTCGATTTTTGATGTGATGGATCAAGTTGATCTCAATCGGGGTTCATTTTAAGACACCCCTATAAAATTGAAGGTGGAAAATACAAAAGAAATGCGAATATCCCCGTAACCACTTTCAGCGAAAGGCGAATTTGACAGTATTAAAAACAAAATTTTCGCCTGGTTTTTCAAGGCTAAATCAGAATCCTTAAAGACGCACGTCACTGGCAGCGCCGACAATAGCTCCTAATGACGTGCGACACTGGAGCGACACTAGATCGTAATGACGCTGACATATAAACAAATGACGCAGCGACACATCCATAAAATGACGCGCGACATTGTAAACAAATGACGCCAGCGACATTGTAAAATAAATGACGCGCGACAATGTAATTAAATGACGCGCGACATTGCATCAGAAACAAATGACGCATTGTATCAGAAACAATCGACGCGACATTGTCAGAACAATGACGACATTGTAATCAAATGACGCCAGCGACATCAGTAATCAAATGACGCGCGACACTCTAGACAAATGACGCGCGACACTAAATCCAATTGACGCGCGACACTATGAAGAAATGACGCACGACATAAGCAACGCTTGACGCGCGCCGCCAGCAATCTATTGACGCGCGACACTATAATCAAATGACGACGACATCGCTTCTATCGACGCCGCCATTTGAAGCAAATGACGCGCGTCAATAGGGGCAGTGACGCCTATATCTAGGTTATAAATACCCTTATTCCGCTCATTTTCTCGTTTACGTTTTCCTATTCTTGAATTTTTGCAGTCAAATCTTCTTCAAAGACGCATTTCAGCTACAATGTCGACTTCACATGCCTCCCAATTGCAAGTTCAGCAAGAAAATGAAGAGAATCCAAGTCAATCGATTTCCAAGATAACCTACAGGAATCCCTTATGCCCTCACATCCATACGGCTTTAAGGATGTCTCCAGAATATCAAGGTATAATAGAAGAGTGTGGATTTACCGGGTTAGTTAATATGCCCCATTTCGAAACAGATCCCGATATTTTGAATTACCTTCTGTCATGCTACAATTCAGAGGACGGTATATTTTATGTGACTCTGAACGATGGCCACATGTTCCAATTCTCTATCGATCCGAATGACATACATCGGTTTACCGGCCTTCCTATCAGAAACTTACCAAATGTTACAACCAAAGCAACACTCGTGGAAGAAAACAAGAAATTTCTCGAATCAAAGTACGGTTTCCATGTTGATTGTAAGTAATTTATTCTGTTTTTTATTCTGTTTTTTATTCTGTTTTTTATTCTGATACAATTTGCTGTTATAAATTGATGCTAATTTTCACTGTTTCGCATTTGCAGCCCATGTCAATAAATCCAGGCGTGGTGTAGATACACAATCAATTGCACACCACTTTCTTGCTGCACTTATTGCATTTTTTCAAGCCGAATTGTTATGCGGTCGCCAAATGATATCCCAAATTGGGCCATTGATACATTTGTGCCACTATCTCAAAACAACAATTCGATTGGTGCACATTTATATCAAAAAAAATTAGAGCTGACATATCAAATTCGAAAATGTCAGAAAAACCTTTCATTTATTCAACCAACTATCTCCTCGGCTTCTACTATGAGGCACTTTTAAATTTAAAAGCTAAAGAAATTCCTACTTGCTCTGATGAGGCTTTGATGAAATTCTCAATTCCATTTGCAGAACAACAGGTATAAACTTTTTAGTTTGTAAATTGTATTACAATTTTCTTCATTACACATGGTTATTAAAACTTAAATTTTAATGTTTTGCGAGAAAGATATCTTGAAGCCATTCCCAAAAAAAAAAAGATGTCGAGAGGAAGAGGCCAACTACACGCGGAGGCTTCGGGGGACTCCCATTCCGAAATGGAAGCTCACTCCTCTCCAGACCCTCAACAATTTGAACTCGTTAAACGCCAGAGAAGTAATACATTCTCATATATTAATTACAAATTCCAAAGTTGCATTTATTTTTCAATTTAAATTTTATCAAACCGAATTGACAACACTTAATATTGATGAATAGCAGGACTATGGAACCTTCTTCCCCAACTCACTCAATACGGTCCCATGCATTGATATCTTCGAGCAATGCCACCGAGTACAACTCCTACAAGGCCACCCGTAGCACCGAAAAAAACAACCCTCGACAACAAGGTACAATTTTTGTATAGAACGTTTAATTTAAGTAGTTTTAGTTTATGAAATGTTTTAATATTTTTAATTTTTCTTGTACTTTTCAGCACATCATGTCATGAGCAAGCCACGGCACCGACACCCACTCAACCATTAATTTTTAAAATGCCAACCAGAGGAACAAAGTGAAAAAGACCATTGGTAAACGAATGCCTTTTGCTCCGGCCCTAAGTGGGACATCGAACCTTGACTCCTCGTTCAATTCCATCTCTCTCACTTGGTGGCTTGCCCAGTGCAACGGGCATATCTGTTTTGAACAATATAAATTTAGATGAAGATTATTTGGGCATTGATAGCAATGACCCAACTGGTTTTTTCGATACCCGCGAGATGATTCAAGGCCAGCAGGTATACTTCAGTCTTCAAATTTCAATTTTAATATTCTTTACAATTTTTAATTACATTCTGATTTATCTAAATCTAAATATTCAGTTTTCAAATTTATTTATCTAAATCTTGATTTATTTTTTCAACAACAGGATCAGCCCACCCAAAGACAGAAACAAGGAGCAGTTGATCTTGGTCATGGTGAAAGCCCCCACTCTTCTCCAGCAAGATCTTCTGCATCAGATTCAGAAAGTGAAGAGTTTCCACATTTTCCTTTGGAGAACCTAATTGGTAATGATTGTCAATCCCATGTCAGTGAGTTTATAATTCCTCAAATGCAACAGCTTATAGAATGGGAAAAAAGGGCTAAAATTCTTATCAATGAGATTATTAGTCGTTATGAAAATTATTGGCAAAGGGATAGTTTATACGCTGCAGTCCAGAATCAACCTGCAAAGATGGATTCCCTACTTACCCAAGTAAAATGTGGGACTGTCACTTTTAACAACGACTATAAAGATGGCATTTTAGATAAAGCACTAAACAGATTGGAAAATATTAGTGCCGAGGCCCAGGCATATTTTAACAAATGGTCAAAGGACAAGGATTTGGTATCAATCGCAAATGCCGAAAGAGATAGAGCGGTTGTAAGTACTATTACATTCTAACAATCATTTTTGTTAATTTGAAATTTTGAATTTACATTAATACTTTGAATTGACGTTACTCTTTTTGTGCAGTTGAAATATGAAAATTTGAAGAGTCAGGCGAAGGTTTTGCAAGTTCACTTGGAAACAGCAAAGAACAGCTTATCCGCAGCAAAAAATTTGAAGCAAAATATTGTTTTGGTTAACAAACAAAACAATACACTAAAGCGGATCATTAAAGAGCACGGTCTCGACCCTGACATCTTGTTCAAAGCCAAAGCAGTTGCTGATCCAAATTTGCTGTCTCATGGAGATGCAACAAATCAAGAAGAAAGAATTATAAAAAATCTGGACAGTGCTGCAGAAGATCTTATAAGTTCAGGGGTTATTTCTGCTGTTGGGGAAAGGGTTACAACCATAGTGGAAGAAGCCGTTGGGGAAGGGAGCAGAGTTGTACAACTGGATAAAGAAAAAGAGGGTTGAAAACTAGAAACTTTTATTATTATTGGGGAAACTATAAATATTGAGTTTGAAAACTTCTAATATTGAGTATGGTATTTGAATTTAATTATATACAATCTTAAATTTTGATTACATTAGATGGTTGTGAAAATTAGAAACTTTTATTATTGACTAAACTTTTAATATTGAATTTGAAAACTTCAACTATTGAGTTTGTACTATGCTATTTGAATTTAATTATATGGTGATTAGATGGTGATTATCATGAATTATATGTATGTTTCTTGTTTACTTGCATTGTCATGAATAGTATGTGGACGTAGATGATGAATGATGACAATTGATAATCAATGATAGATGATGATGAAATACGATGATCGATTTAATGTGTATAATCTAAAATTTAGTGCCTGAATATCTTGTGGGACTTTAATTATCTTTAAAATTATGTCGTGGGACTTTAATTGTATCTGTGGGGTTATACTGTCTATGAAAGTAGACTTAAGGTTGATAGGTTAAGAATCTCTGTTGTACTATGATTTTTCAACGTGTTGAGGACTTCAAAGTGTGTTTGGATTTTATGAATGACCTTTATCAGTCTAAAATAAAGATAGCCAAGTCAATGATGCTAAGGTCTAGCAATCTGTCCTGTTATCTAGTTGGTAAAGCTCAGTCAAATGCAAGTTACTCAGTCAGTGCTTCAAGCTGACTCAGTCCTAGTTGGTGATGAAAATTCTCTAAAAGTGGTATAAGTGGTAATTGGAAACAGCTCTTCCAAATGAAGAAGATTCATGGTGTATGGTCAGGTTATCTAAGATGAGCTTTGTAACTTTGTTTGACCTGAGGAGTGCAGTGGAAAAGTTTAAACAAAAAAAAGATCTTAAGAAAACTGATGGAACCAAGAAGGGGAAATTAATTGATGTTCCCAAACTTGATGCAAATCAAGCAGGAGGGAAGAATTCTGATCAATGTACTTTAATATTAACGGAGGGTGACTCAGCCAAGGCTCTTGTGGTTTGAATCAGGGAAATGTGAATATTGAATTTGGTAGTATTGTGACATGTTTCGACATCACTTTCCAATTTAATTTTTTGTTATTTTAGGTATCCTTATCCTATCAAGTGGCAGGAATATCTATTTTTTGGGAAGCTACCACTCACCAACAAATGGAGAATAAAGAGATAGTAAATAGAAAAAAAATCCTTGGTCTACAGGAAGATAAAATATATTAAAAATAAATAAAATATAATTCTAAGAAATCAAGAAAGAATCATCACTGGAAAGAAATTAAACATAATTGCAAATATGCTAGGATTTAGCTTACCTCTTGCGTATTAGATTGCAGTGAAATCATCAAGGGTAACGTGATCTTTGTTTCACATGACATTGTAGATGGAGGGGTGAGTTGCTTGACATTATCAGAAGTGCCCAGAAGTGCCATAGAAATATCTTTAAATATATAGACCAACAATATCTTTAAAGGTCAAGTAAATATAAATATTATGTTGAAGAAGATACCTATTTAAAATTGAAATCATCAACGGTAATGTGCTAGATCTTTGTCTTAAAAAATTCAACACAAAAAATTGATTAGTAGATAGATGGGTGAGTTGCCTGACGTTGTCAGTCCCGAGAAGTAAAAGCTTCCTCGGACGGATGTCAACCCACGTTTTCAAAAATAAAAATTTGTATTTAACTAAATGTAAATACATACACTGTAACATTTTTAATTATAACCATAGTTGAAAAAATGAATAAGTAACAAACAATAAGATTAAGGGGAAAAAGATACCTGCTTAAAGTTGAAATCATCACTGCCACTGGTAATGAGATAGATCTTTGTTTTAAAAAAATCCAACACGAGAAATGGATTAGTAGATAGATGGGTGAATTGCCTGACATTTTTAGTATATAGACCTGTAACATCTTTAATGATAAAGATAAAAGATAGATAAAGAAGATACCTACTTAAAGTTGAAACAATCCATTATCAATAGCTTTCATCAAAGTCGATGTTGTCTTCTCGTAGAATGTGACGAAGAGCACAACTACACTCTTTTTCAAGGTTAAGGGGAAAAAGATACTTGCTTAAAGTTGAAATCATCACTGCCATTGGTAATGAGCTAGATCTGTGATTTAAAAGAATCCAACACGTGAAATGGATTAGTAGATAGATGGGTGAATCGCTTGATATTTTTAGTATATAGACCTGTAACATCTTAAATGATAAAGATAAAAGATAGATAAAGAAGATACCTACTTAAAGTTGAAACAATCCATTATCAATAGCTTCGTCAAAGTCGATGTTGTCTTCTGTAGAATGTGACGAAGAGCCAATTACACTCTCAAGGTTGGGTATATTTGTACTTGTAGCTGTATTATTTACACCTCTTCTTTCGCAAAGGGAATTCCAGTGCGCAATTGCTCTGTCAAACGGAAAGGTTTCGAGGGAGTATCGTGAAACGTAACACCTCATGCAACTTTCCGATTTTTATCCAACCTCGTTTCTCGCTTTTGATTTTATAAATGACAATGCACCAAAACTCTTTCATCCTCCACAGACCCCAAAATCATTGTCTGGCATAATTCATATAGTCTGAAATACTCACTGATATCTTCTTGTAAGATAGAACTTTGATAGATTCCTCTCCACAGCCTTGTAATAGCACCACTTTCAGAAGGTTGATCTAAATTCTTATATTGGTTCCTCATTGTTGTTGCAAAATTGGTTGACTGAAACTTTAATAAATCGGCATTCAGTATACCTTTGATTTCATTTTGAGCTCACGTCTTAGTAAATTGTTCCATTATTGTACCCATTGATTTATGGAAATGCTTACTGACAAAGTCTGCACGGCCACCTTCTGTATTCCAAAAATTCGGATTCATCACACCCATGGCTTCCAGAATTTTATCTTTACAGAAACGTTCCCTAATTTCTGATGACAAGGTTTCTGAAATTTTTTTAAGCTTTATTCTGGTTTCAACTATCACAGACTCAAACAAATTACGTGTTACAGGAACATCTTCTCATTCCGAACCTGTAATATCTTGACGTCTTTGCAAAATGTGCATAGGTATTTCCTTCCCATTAACAGAGATGCATAGGTGATCGTGAATATTAAATCTCAAATAGGTGTTAGGATTTTTAAGATCTAATAAATCTCTCCAATTTTTAAAAACAGGTGCATCAAAACTATCCTGCGAACAATACAATATATCAAGACTTTGACATACCATTTTCCTCATCCTTATAAAATCCACAATATAGATCAATCTGCCCTGTGCATGCTTCATCAGTGTATTGATCTCCTTTAACATTGGAAGAATACCAAGCAATGTAAGCAAAGTCTCCAAATCAGTTAAGCGGAACAACAGGTCCCTTGCCCTATCAACTTCATGACGGTATTTGTGCATGAAACCAACCAATGAAGGATACTCCTCACGAACTCTGCATGCTGGTTCATACAAAGAGATCCATCTAGTCTCCACATCCTTCAGAAGTTTTTTGCCGTCTGTAATTCCAATTGCAAATTTTTGGAACTCCAGAAAACGCTTTGGGCTGCTTGACATATAGGCATGGAGTTCTCTTATTATGTCTTCTAATTTAGCAACATTTTCATGGTTGCTTACCATTTTATACGCTAAATTCATTCTGTGAGCCATGCAGTGAATTGGTAGCATATATGGGGCCACTGTTGTTTGTAATCTAACACAGAGCCCTGTTCGGTGACCCTGCATGACAGATGCACCATCTGCTCCAACGCATACCAACTTCGTAGCAATTTCATAATCAGTCATACCAGCAACATCTTTCAAATGAGAAACAACTATTTTGTATAGGTTTTCAGCATTGCAGTTTTCAACCATTTTCATAACACCCAACAGATGAGGTGTCCTTATATGATTTTCTAATGTATAGATGTGGATACATACCCATGCGGTGTTGTCGACTGTTGTCACTTCATCAATTGAAAGAGATAAAAGTTTGCTTTTTTACATTCTCTTTCAAATCTTCCTTCTCTATCATCGAGAGGCATTTTGCCATTTCCCATCCACTACTCTCAGACCAATGAGACTGAGGTACATTCAGCATTCCGTTAAATTGATACAAAACTTTGAAATCAAGGAAATCTGACATCGCCCTTCCTTTTTTAAGTATTTGAAAAAGAGTAGAGAATTGTATGAATTTTGCATGTAGATTTGTTTCTTTCATCTTACCAATATGTGATGTGATTGTTCCTCCCTTTTCCAACAGATGTCTGTGTTTTTTCTGCTCTGCCTCATATTCCGCTGCGTATCTGACATGCATGCACTCCTTTTCAGTTTTCCACCTATGTGTTTTGATTTTCTGGCCATCCGCCCCTGTTACAGTTAAATATTGTTTTCCACAATGTTTTTCTATTGTGTCCAGCTTCAGTTGCATTTTTTGTTGCTTTCCCAATTTCCACGTACATATTGTACATGTACATTCACATGGGATTTCTTCAGAATTTGATGATTGTACAGGTTCAATAAATGGAAATTTAGTTTGCCCAATCAAACTTGTATGTCCTGCCAATGGTCCACATATTCTTGTTTGTTTTCAATGCTTTACTTTTTTGAGTCGAATTTTGAGCAATATCGCAATCACCTGGTTTCCTCTTTCTTGGACCAGAGTTTGATATTGATTTCTGTCTTCCATTTTGCTCAGTGTTTGTATCTGTGATATCTAGCTGCACTTCTGGTTGCACCCCAACAGGAACAATATCTTCAAGATCTGGCATATTATCGTAGGTTTCATTTGTTTGACTGTGATACTGTGCAGAATGCATGTCCACCTCAATAATGCCTTCCACACAAAATCGTGATTCGATTCTTTTTGGTGGCATCTATATGATTGGTATTTACATTATCTCGTATCCATGAGAGTTTCCAAAATACTTGAAGAGTGATTTCTGAGATTTCTTACTTACTTTTAGGTTATTCGTATTCTTTGAGGTGGCACCTTCCATTATTCTGAAAAGAGTCGTGCGTCAGCAAAAGAACCAAGAAGCGACTCTGTACAGTCTCTGAGGTCTTGTCGCGCGTGAATCGCCGATGTCGCGCGTCAATCTCTGCCCCGAGGGCGTGCGCGCGAGCCTTCATCTCCGCGCGTCAAGCCTTCCTCTCGCCAAGCGTCGTGTCAATAAAGTTCTTGTCGCCGCCTCAAGCCTTCCTGTCGCCGTGCATAGCCTTCCTCTGCGCGCGTCGATAGCCTTCCTCTGTCGCCGCGTCGAGCCTTCCTCTGTCGCGCGTCGGCCTTAGCTTTTCGTCGCGTCGATAATTTCTCTTGTCGCGCGTCAATAATGCATTTGTCGCGCGTCAACAATCACAGGATAACAGTAATACGAATCTCTGGTGCAAAGGGTATGCGAGTTCAAATTTCACAGTATTGGTAATTTGGTAAGCTACTTGAGGTATACTACCCGGCGAATCAAATAGGTTTTTATAGGAGATGTTTTCAAATGAAGGCGAAGCCGACCCCCCAAAAAAAATATACTTTATATTTTAGGCGAACAGGACACCGACCCACTCCGAATAATTCGCCTTTTCAAATTTTCCTAAAATGAAATTTTCGCCATATTACGAATATTCGCCGCTAAAATTATCCACGATCAATCTTAGTTCTTGATTCCTAGAAGGATAAAGGAGTAGTTTCGAGATGGACTGTCAACCTTGACCTTCCACTGGATTTGGAAGGAAATACAATATTTTCTTAAAGAGGATTCGAGGAATTTCAATGGTATATTTTTAATCTCATGATGATGAGTTTTGATTTTTCATCTAGTTCGGTTGAGTAGAGAATAATGTTGCTTGATTAGTAGCTTACTCGGGCTAAAAAGATTGAAAGGTAGATGATAAATGTAATGAGATTGTTTAATGCTTGATATCTCTTTAGATAGTGAATAGGGATGAGTTTTGTTCCTATTGAAGGAATTTTTAGGTCTTGGAAGTGACACCAAAGGGTGAAAATGGTAGTTGATTTTGTAAAATTGATTTCTGGGGAGCTTGATTTGGTGAAGAGGAAAGTAGATGTGATTTTCACATATGGATGTTACATGAGCTCTAATATGTTGTAGACACCAATTTTTGGTATTGCTCACCACCTCACCCCACATTCTCTCTCTAATACATGTACTAATTGAATCTTCCCCTTCCCTCCAAAATCCCATTTGTTTCATTTCATTATTATTATTTTCCACATTTAACCCTATTTACCCATTTTATTATGCTATCTATCTTAATTACCCCTAATCTCCATTAATAAATCCTAATAATCACCTAATATTTTATCCTCCTAAAGCATATCTTTATTGTCCCTAAGCACCCAACCACCTTTCATTTAATAATTTCATCATACCTTTGTCTTGTATTTAATGTTTTTCACTTCTCACCTACATGTTTATCTTCCTTAGACATCCTAGCTTGTCCTTATCACCTAAAACCCTAATCAGATCTCTTTAGGCTCATTTTTCCTCGAGTTGGGCATCATTCCACCGCCCAAATGGATGGCTCTCAACGAATGATCTCTACCAGGGATAACTCATCCTTCACATCCTTTTAGCTTAAGGGATGGAATTTTGGGTCTCTTCTAGCTTTGGCTTATTTTTACGTGATCATTTTAGTTTCTCATTCTTCTAAACCACTTAACTACTCTCATCTTGAAGACCTTTATCAAAACCTATTTCATCTAATGTGGAGATCTTGGTTATACTTTGTGTTTTTTATAGAAGCTCTCTTGCCATCTTTCCATCTTCTACAAGATTTAACATGTCCTCTTAAATATCTTTATCATCCACCTTGAGCTCTATCATAACCTTAACCCATCGGGTTTATCCTTGAGATCCTTAGTTTTCCATACACCTCATCCTAGATCTATCCCGGTACTATTGACCTTATCTAGTTCCAAGAAAGACAATGACCATCATATCAGGGTAGATTGATCACCTAGATTTATTGCCATCATTTCCTATTTCCATATCCTTTTAGCCATTGATCTTATCATCCTACCATTCTGTGGGATTCCTTCATATCTACCATATCAATATCTAGTTCTTGGTTGATCCTACTTAGTCACCATCGATTGGATCTATCTTTGTTGTATCTATCATCAATATTCATAATTTTATTACATCCTTAAGACTTAAAGCATTCAGATCTATGACTAATATATCATTCTACAGTGCATGTTCAGATCTAGATCTAGAGAATAATAAACTTAAAAGATAACCATGATGAAATCAAGCATGCAATACTAAACTATAACCATGATAACACCTTGATTCAGTCCATAATCTCCATTATATTAAATTCAGTAATACACAAAAGCTTCCTTACAATAACAATAGTATACGCTCATGCGCGTATCATATTTGGCAACATAATCTCACTATAACATAGTTCTCACACACTCTCTCTATGCTACATACACAGTTCTACATATATTTATAAGGGTGGGGACTTTCCCTTCACCACTTATCTAATCCCAAAATAGGTCACATGCTATTATTAGCCACACACCATTACAAAAATAGCCACACATGCAAGTGCGCTAACAATAGACTACTTTTAGTTAACTACAATAGTAGATCTATTCTCATCCTGTATCCATGCAAAGCACTTCATAGCCGATCCTCCAAAAATAGCCAATGTGTGTCACACAAGTCTCCAACCGTTTGTGTGCTCCACACTATCTCCAAAAATAGATCCTCATCATGAAAATGGCTAAGTCCCGAACTCTTTTCTTCTTCACGCACGATCCTTTCCGATACTTCCACACCTTTGAATGTGCTCTATCTCTCTCTTACGTGAACCTTCTATATTTCCTTCACTAAGTTCCATATTTTGACTAACCAACATTACCCCACACTAGTTGCATTTCCCCCGAAATGGTTGTCTCCAAAATGAATCAAAGAATATGAATAAAGAATAGAAAGAATTTTGATGAATAAAAGAATGTCTTTACCCTACAATATCTTCTGCTTCAACTTAAATAATCAATTCTAGATATTCTTCTTTTATTTCCACCTCTAGAGTCTTCCAATCATTGAGCATGGCCTCTTCCTTCTCTAGGAATATCCACTACAATTGACTTCTAACTCATCCTTTGCAATCTCTCCTTTCTCATTCTATAAGACCAACACAATGTTGGACATGGCAGTCATTCTCCCTTCTAACAAGTCCATCTTTTGCGATGAGTTTCCCAAGCTCATCCAACCTTTCCTTGTGTGGTTCTTGAGCTGTTGTAAGGGCCTCACACTTCTTCTTACAAGTGCTAATCATTCTATGCATGGCCCAATGTTTCATCTTTCATGGCCTTCAGACTTCATTGTCTTCCAAAATGGTCCTAGTTCTTATAACGGCTTCTGCATTGTACAAATATTCAACACTTGATCTACCTTCTTTAGTTCCTCCTGCAAGCTCTAAAGCAACCCTCATATGATGCAATCTTCCACATCACTAAAGCCTTTTCCCTTTCTCTACTTCTGTGTTGGATCCTTTGGTTCTGGCATGCATAGAGGTTCATCTTCAAGCACTAAGTCCACCAATGTACTTACATAATGTATTGCCAAAGGAAATGTTTTGGGTACCTTTGGCTCTAAGTGTGGCCTAGCCTTCATGACATTGTCCCCAATCTCCTCTGCCATGCTGATAAAAACAACATTCTTCTTCTGTGCCAAGTCTTTTTCCTTCTTTAGGCACATGCTATTTCCTCATCCTTAGTCTTGATCTCCTCCCTCAATGCCCTAATTGTTGCAGCTTTATCCATATTCCATCATGCCACTTCTATCAGACTTTCACCAAAGCATTGCTCACTTGTTCATCTAACATAACAGTAGGCTTTACTATTATGTGCCTGGCCTGAGGTGTCTTCTTCAACCTCCTTGAAACACATGACTCTTCACATACATCAAAATCTGGTTCATCCATGTGTGTGTGCATCGACCATGATAATTTCTTCCTTGTGCACATGGTTTCCATATCTTCATCCATCAACTCCCAACCATACAACTCCTTTTGTGTCATTGTGCTTTGAAATGGGTGCGAAAATTTTACCTGTGTCCTTGGCATAGCCCATGACTAGGTGGAAGATATTCTCCACTTGTTCTTTTTGATCTAGGCTACTTAGGAACTTGGGCTTCAAGATTTGGAACTTGTGTTGTTGTGTCCTAAGCAGTCTCTTGTTTGTTGTCTCATCTACCTCCTTTCCTCCTTCCTCTCCATCCTTCATATCTTCATCTTTTGGTTCTTCCACATTCTCTGGAGGTGTAGGGGAATTGGGCACACTTTCCTCAGACTCTTCCACTTCCTCATTCAACTTCAATTTCCTTCTTCTTTTCTCAGTTGTCTCCTTCTGTGGAGAGAGTTCGAGGTGATCTACACACTGATTGTGGAGTAGCACCTTGGGTCCTTGTTCTCCTAAATACTCTTTTGAAATGGCACTCTCCTTGGACTACATCCAAGTCCTCATCATCTCCTCTCTTGTGGCTGAGGTGGTGTAGTCACACACTCAACTTCTTCCTTATTTGGAGGTTGTCTTCTACCTCTGTGCTCCAAACCACCACTATCTTCATGCTCTTCTTCTTCATCATCTACTTGAATTGTTTTGTGGGCTTAGGCATTGAACATTTTCCATTGTATGCTTACCTTTTGGGCCCCTGGGAGCAAAACTCATTCTCCACATACTTAGTGTTCTCCAGCTTGGGTTTGAGTTACAGGTACACAAGCACTACTCCGGTGTCCCCAACTACCAAGCTTACAGGCTTCATGCTTATAATATCTGAGATAAGCCTCTCAATGTAGGCATTCCACCCTAGATATACATATTTCTTTCTCAGAGTGTGGTAGTCACAATCTACCTTGTCTACATTGAAGGTTAGGTGGCACATCTAAAAACTAGTGAACTGATGCCTAGAAATATCTTTGTGAAGGCATATGGTAGTTTTGCACCATGGGCTCCAAGCCCCATCCTTCATCACAAATCACGATGCAAAAATGTTGGTAGACTACAAAACTAAACTGCCTTACCCACCACCAAAGGCAAATCCTTGGGTATGCGCCACTCTTCTTCAAATGCCACACAGAGTCTATCATACCACATCTCTACCCTCTTCTTGAATGGTCCACTCATTGATCCATCACACAAGTACTT
The DNA here is from genome assembly GCA_018340775.1 of Taxus wallichiana var. yunnanensis. Classification (NCBI taxonomy): domain Eukaryota; kingdom Viridiplantae; phylum Streptophyta; class Pinopsida; order Cupressales; family Taxaceae; genus Taxus; species Taxus wallichiana. Next base: position 681,560,684 of record CM031236.1, read on the forward strand.
TTCCAAAATCTTTCCACAGTGACTTGTGTTCCATGGGGTACTCCCAAATCTTCTCCTTTGGCCCATCGGCACCCCAATCTCCATAAACACTAAAGACAATAACAACAACACCAAAACTTATTCTGTCACCTGTCCATGCTTCTTCAATGATTGTCTTTGCTATGTGATCTGTATATTGTAGACCACTCCTTTAGACATCTTCTTTGCAATGTGTAACCACATTGTGTTTACTTGCGACCATCTTCCTTGGTCATTCAACTTTGTTACAAGATGTGCAACTTCCTACACTACTGGGTACTTTTTCAATTTGTCAATGTCCATGCCACACAGACCTTTGGTATACCCCAACTCCTTTCTTGTCTCTAGGATTGTGGCCTTATCAGTTAAATCACTATCCAGATCCACTCCTGAGGCCCTTAGTCCTATCACTATTGAAATCAAAGCAGTTGTGATTCTAACCCTCCATCCTAAAGTAAAGTAGAAGAAGTCCTCATGGACTCTGCTCATCAACCACCGATACAATGGTTCATACTTTCCAAAGTATGGCAGCTCATACAACTGGTAGACTCCATTCTTCTTCAATAACTTCTCACCAACGTCATCATACACCGACATATCTTCTGTTGTGTGCTTGTTCATTTTTTGTGCTCAACAACACATCGAGCTCCTTATTATTATCTAATGTTCGATGGTTGTAATCATTGATTTTACATTGATGGATGTGGGAATCCCATTCTTGTCCCACAATCATGCCCTCTAGATATCTATTTTTGAGAAATTACTCTCGGAGAAATTTCTTCTTCCACTTCAACCTTCTTCTTCCCTTTTTCTCCTACTCATGGGTGCTTTCTTCGGTGCCATCTTGAAAATCTCTTTTTCTCCTCTCTAAATCAAGCAAGTCAAAACCCTAGTTTAAATCTCCATGCCCTAGTGGAAATCATGTGCCCTAGCTCATTTGTAAATGTTTTCTTTTGCTCAAACCCTTCACCTATGGGAACACAAGCTTCTCCTGCACAAACCTTCTCTCCACATCTAGTTTCACACTCTTCACACCTCAACATGATTTCTCGCTTGGTTCACACTTAGCCCTTTTCAAATTCTCTCAATTACAATGGTAAAAATGAACTCACATCCCATCCTTATATATAATTTCAAAAAATTTAGTGCATTTATTACTCCTCCACCTACCAACAATCCTCTCATTAATCGACCATTTTTGTTTTTTCATGTGTACATCTTCACACCCAAGCTATAACCTTCTAGCACCCCCTACCTTTTGGCCAGCAGACTTTCTCTTCAAGCACACTTCCATGCACCTGAGTACCTCATCACTGCACCTTCCACTAGTAGTCTTCATGGCCTCTACTTACCTCACATTATACTTGTTTCTTCATTCCTCTCTATCTATGGTCCTTGTGTCCAAGCAATCTCTTTTTTTTTTTCAATTCTCCAACCTTGAATAACACCCATAGATAGTTCCTAGTTCCTTTCATGTGTACTTATTTTCATCAGTCCTGTACCTAGATATCAACAACCTACCCCACACTAAGGGTATGTGTAGTCCTCTGCGCATAAAAATATTCAAATAGTAATTAGCTTCTAGCACGTAAACACACTTATTACACAAACACACCAACTAAATTGACAAAGCATAACGAAAAAGAAGGAAACACATTAAGGAAATGCAGAATTGAAAACCTAATCTAAATGGCAACACTACCTTATTACAAACACCAAGAAGACTTATTTATAGTAGGGCTTCAACCTACTCCCATTGAAGTAACCGGTAACCGTATTCCATCAAGTGCCTCTAATTGACAAGCACCTGATTCAAGTATGTGAGTGATAACATACGGCCCCAACCAATGTACCTTGAGTTTTCCTAGATGGCACAAAAAATTTAGAATCATAAAGGAGCACCATCTGTCCTATCTCAAGCTTTTTATCCTTGATGTGCCTATCATGCCATGCTTTCTACCTAGCCTTCTCTTTTTTTTTACTCCAACGTGTTATGGCTCATCACTCATCCAACTTAATTAACTTTTCAATCCATTCTTCTAATGCTTTCTCATCAACTAGACCTCCAACGCACACATGTAATACACAAAGAAGGTAACATAAATTCCATAGGAAGAACTACTTCTACACCAAACACTAACTGAAATGGTGTGGCTTTGTTCAACCTTTTATATGTTGTTCGATATATGCCCAAAAGTACTACAGATACTTTATCATCCCAATCCTTTCTTCCAACATCACATATTTTTGTCAATGTCTGGCTCAAAATTTTGTTGAAAGCCTCAATAGTTCCATTTTCCTAAGGATGATAGGGTGTAGTCTTATGGTGTGCAATCATGAATTCATCCAATAAAATTCTGATTGTCTCATTAAGAAAATGTGTGCCCCTATCACTGGTCAAACTTAAAGGACATCCATACCTTGTAATAATATTTTCCCATAGAAACCTGGCTATTGTAGCCATTGTACAATCCTTTGTAGGTGTTGCTTTTTCCCACCTTGTCAGATAATCTGTGCAAGTTATGATGTAGCGTGATCTAGTTTTACACACAGACTGTGGTGAAAATAGGACCCACAAAATCTATAGCCCATTTCTCAAATGGTTCTACACTAGTAATAGGTCTTAGAGGCATTTCATCTCATTGACCTGTTTCCCAAGACATTGACAATGATCACAAGCCTTACAAAATTCCTTACAATCTTTATACAGGGTCTCCCACCATAATCCAATGAGTAGAATCTTGCACACAGTGGCATCACCACATAGTGGCCACCTACAATACCACCATGAGCTTCTTCCATAATATCTGTGTGCTCATGTTCCAATACACAACAACACAATACTTCATCCCATCCCTAACTTGTATAGTCACCACTAATCAACATATAGGGGGTGCACATATAGCAAGTTGTTTCTTCTCCAAGGATTTCATTCCTTCTGGTGTCATACCTATTCATAGAAAGACAACAATGTCCTCTAGTTCGATGGCACTCATTGTAACCTGTATATAATTGTGCATCTGGCATGGTATCTTCAATTTCTTGTGCTTCTTCTCTTGACTATATTCTGATAAATGGTCTGGTCCAAATTACTTTTCCCTAGGTTTTACCACAACTGTGAAATCAAATTCTTGAAATAAGAGTACCCATCTACATATGCACCCTTGTAGAATGGGCTTGTTTACCAAATACTTCAATGCCATGTGATCTGTATAAAAGATGAATGGTGTAGCTAGTAGGTACTATCTAAAATTTATGTAGCATAGATCATTAAAAAGCTTCACACTCTATAGTTGTGTAATTCTATTCATAGAGTCAACTTTCTACTAGAAAAATAGATAGGATGATCTATAATACCTTCTCTAGGTTGAGCCAACACCACACCAATGGTCATGCCAGAGGCATCCACATGTACATGAAATGGTTGGTCCCATGAAAGGAAAATGTAGAATAGGCACGGTAGTAAGTTTCTCCTTTAATGTCTCAAATGCACGTTGTTGTGGTTCTCCCCAGTAGAACATACCTTTCCCTTTCAATAACTCCTCCAATGGTGTGAAAATTTGGCATATCCTTTGATAAAATTTCTAATATCCTGTATGACCCAAAAATCCATGCACCTCACTCTAACTAGGTAGGCTCTCTTAGGCCTATAATAACTACAACCTTGGCTGGATCAACCAACAAACCTTCCTTGCAGATTATGTGTCCTAACAATATTCCAAATGGTGTAGCAAATATGCACTTCTTGATGTTCAAAGAGATACTCAACTATCTACATCTTTCAAACATTAAACATAGATTGTCACAATGATCCTTAACTAATCCATACACCATCCAATCATCCAAATAAACCTGTAAGAAGTTGTGAATAAATTCCTTGAATGCTTGAACAACTATGCATGCAAAAATAAAGGCACATTTTTTAGACCAAAAGGCATTACAATATAGGGAAGCTACCCCATTCAAGTAGTAAAAGTAGTCTTTTCCTGATCCTCCTGGGAAATCCTAACCTAATGATACCCAGAGAACCCATCTGTAAATGAATAGATTTCACACCCAACACCTTCTAGTATTTCCTCAATGAATGGCATAGGAAAGGGATCAGTCACACATGCAACATTCAACTCCCTATAGTCCACACAATCCTAATCCATCCATCCTTCTTGATACTTGATCACCATTGACTAACCCATTCTGACTCATCAAGGGGCTTGATAATCCCAGACTTCAACATTTTTCAATCTCTTCTTTGACCTTTTCACACAAGTTGGGGTTCATCCTATAGGGTCTCTTTCTAACTAGGCACACCCTCTTTAAGCTTTATCTTCATCTCCCCTAATGATTCATGCATGCCTTTAAGTTCATGGTACCCCTAGGAATAAGTCCTGATAATCCCTTAATAACTCTATGATTTTTTCCACTTCATAGTCTAACCAATAGTCTCCAATTATGGCTTCCTTAGGCTCAACATTTGATCCAATATTCACCTTCTTTGTCTTCATAGGTTCATGATAGGTGTGTGTGGTCTTATCTACACTGTCCAACACCTCACACCTACCTATTGAATGGTTTACATCCATATTTTCTACTTCTTCATCATCCACTAAGTAGACCATTTTTCCTTTTTCTTTCTCAAGGAAAGCAAGCACATTGAAGTAGTGTGGCATCAGCCTCTATCTCTTCAACAAGATGCACTCCTAAGTTTCCTTCATCCAATAACTCCTAAAGGAGTTCTTCATCCTTGGCACTATCTCCCATAGTTAAGCACTTTATGACTTTTAATGCTTCTTTCACCGAGGTTTAGTAGAGAAGAAGTCAAACATCTGGGCCATTCCTATAATTAAATCCTACCAATTTCTAGTCTCTCTATGGAGTTCTAGCATATACATACCAAGCACGCACACACCTTGTAAAGTGGAATAAAACTTGTGCACCCATAGCGAAGGTGGTAAAGCTTCCCCCTCTATCCAGTCTCTCACACTTCTAAACGTGGTGTTGAATAGTTGATTACCATGATAAGTGCATATTTGAGTAGGTGCATTTCTCCTGAAGAACCTAGTAGCAAGAGCAATCCTAATTTCATTCCATCCTACAAGATTATCCTTGTGGGCCACCCACCAACATGTTGTTGTCCCACATAGTGTATATGCTAGCATATTTCTTCTTTCCAATGGGTCTATCCACTGTTCCTCCATGGCACACAAGAATACCATAGGATCTCCTTCTCTCAGTGTAACAAGGTACCGAAGTTGTTACCTATCCTCCTACATAACGTGGTTTTCTTCCCTTAGGAAATATGCTCTTTACTTCACCCTACCAACTCATAAGTGTTATGAGCCCAATTATCACAAGCAACACTTGTAGTATCACTAATAGATTGTGCATCCTCCCACTAAATTATTCCTTCTTTAGATGGCTCAAGCATCTTCTGGATCCCGATGGCACATACATAAATCCTATTCAGATCTTCTTCACTCAAGGGCTCAACATAGGGCACATATTTTCCATCTGTTAAAGGGATAATAACTCTTTCCTCCTTGTTTTCAAAACTGATATAACCCTTGTTGAACCAAAGATCAACATTATTTTCATAACACCAAGGATGCCCCAATAGAGATGGGAAGCTATCTAACTCTACCAACACTAAAACCTCAAAATCTCCAAAGTAAACTTGAACTTGGCTCCTATGGTAATGGATGCATCTTTCAAAACTCCGATGGGAGTGGCCTTAGTCCGATTAGCCATGAACAATACATTAGAGGATGGCTGCAATGGGGTCTCCCCATTTGTACCCATGCATCTAAAGTAAGAACATTGACTTCCACACTATATCAATCAATATATTACTCAATAACCACCCATCCACAACAACATTCAGAGTGATTTCCTTATCATAATCTAGGCTATGAGGGGGAAGATTTACATGCAGGATCTTCCATCCAGTCTCAACACTTACGCACGTGAGTGTTTCCTTTTAACCAATTCCCCAACAATGGAATGATATTCTCCTTCGGAAGCAAACAATTTTACACACTTCTCTCAAGTCATCTATATCAGTTTGGACCATCTCTATGCTTTATTTTTCTCCATCTTCCATGATTTCTCCTTTAAATATTATATTTCACCCTAAGATTCCTTAGTACCTCCATGGTTTCCTGATAAACCTCCTTCTGATGGGTAAGGATCTGACCATGCATGAAGAACCTCCTCCTTAGTGATGGTAGGCTTCTGTTGCAATGCTTCTCTCGCATGTGTGCCCCTCCAGCGTGGGTCATGATCTTTACTTGCAATGCCTCGAACTCTACTTCCAACTTAGGCATCCACTATTTTCCATATGCATGTATCCTAACCATCCCCGTGCCTTTTTTTTTTCTTTTATGTTATTTTTCTAAGATGCTCATACAAGTCCAGGGAACTCCTCATAGCTATGACTCTTTCCACAAAAAGAACATGTAATATTCTGGGACATTCACACCTATAGTGGTCAGGAGATCCACAAGTATAACATGTTCCATGAGGGAACTCACTTCTTCCACCACCACGGCCTCATCCTCCAAATCCACCATGGTATCCTCGACCTCTACCATGACCACCTTCAAAATGCCCTTCATTCCGATCATAGCACACCTGATTGTGATCCCGATCCTGATGCTCATTCTTTCCTTTAGAGTTATCTAAGACTCCTGTTTTTCATACACCAATATCTATAACATCATGGATCTGACCAATCAACTCGGTAGTCTTCCATGTCATGAGTCATGGACCTACAAGATTTTATAGTAGCTTGAAACATTCTTCCTTATCACATGTAGTAAATGGGGGAAGTGGCTAAAGCATCATGGTTTAAATGGCATATCTCACAATCCAACAAGAATGAATGAGTGCACCGATCTATGGGGACAAACTATCCTTTGTGTGACCTTCTACTTCACAATCTATGCACCAAATCCCTATGCGCATCTCATGTGTGAATTTTTTGATAGTTTCTCCAACTACTTTTTCCATAGCTATGATCTATGCTTCTAAAAATGGGCTCACCCTAGTGTCTATGCTTCCAACTACCTCAATGCACGTAAGGCTGCTTCAAGTGCTTCACATGGATCAATGTATGTCTTATGTGATAATTGCCCTCCTAAAAGGGGTAATCAGCCCCCAACGAACCATTGTGCATGTTGGCTTGCATGTATATCATAAGAAAGCTTAGATAACAATGTTTTAAAATGGGCATCATACTCTCTGACACTTTCAATAGTGCCTTGCTTAATATCCTTGAGTGCACTTATACTCTTCTGCTCAAACTCAGGGATGTGAAACTCTTTAAGGAATGCATCTTTTAAAGTTGTATAGTCTACGCAAGTCTGATCAGGGTCAAAAATTTTATACCAAATGTGTGTGTGCACCCTTTGTAACATAGTAGAAAATTGGCTTTCCCTACACTCAGAAGTCCATGATTCCTTTTGTGCACCACAATATTTCACACATATGCACATGTTCAACAACATCTTCTATGCCCCTATACTCTAGAAGATGAAGAGACATCTCCATGTAAATATTCTGGGGTTGGTGCAGTGGACCTTGCCCACCTGATCCAAACCTCCTGTGTTTCCTCTACCTCCAAAACCACCAGATCCACCTGAACTAGAGCTACCTATACCTCCCCGATCCCAAAACTCTATAGCTAGGGGGTCGACCAAAGAGTACTTCCTATGTCCCAATAAGAGAACCGAAAACTATACCCCAAAAGTCTGCAGAAGGATTACTACTCCTCCTAAGATAGTCCAAAAATCTATGCGCTCCTAAATTCTGTGTGATGATACACCCGAAAAAGGTACTCCCATATAACAATGAATTTTTGTGCTACCATCATTGTGCCTCTTATAAGACTCACTCCTACTCTCCCACTACTTGAATTAGCTTGCTTGATTGTTTGTTTGTACTAGATGCTAGGAAAACCAAGCACAAGGGAAAGGTTTCTAGGTGGATTCAGATGTGCACCATGGCCTAGGTCATCTCTCTCTGCTGCACGTGCTTCTTTCATGTGAGGCCGAGGAGGGTTCCCTGTCATGTTTTCCCAAATGGGGAGTTCCTGAGGCTCGGTTCCACGTCTTCTACATGTGAACTTCCACTCCTTCCCGAACTATCTTTCTCCACAACACCATTTTCTCTAGCAACCTCCCACTACTTCTCTACCTCCCTCTCACACTCATTATACTTAAGCCACCTTTCCTCTCTCTTCTTTTCTTCTTCCACTAGGTCTTCCATCTTTCACCAAACCTACTCTCCTCCCCCCATGTGGTGGGGTTTAGTTAGCCATCGGTTTACTCTCCAAATTCAAAGTTACCATCAGATCTTGATCACCAGTGGGAATGCCTTATAGGTAAGTTCCCCTTGGATATCATAAAAACTAGAATTCAGCTACCTCTGGGCATGAATAAGTGGAAATTGAGTACTCCAAGATATAACTATTCAAAACACCATGGAACCACGTATCCACAACGTGAGTCCAAATCAGATCAACATCATAAAGGGCCTAAATTCTTCCTACATCTAGACAAGTGTGTGATACCTCCAATTCCACTTAGATGCATAAGCAATCAGCCACTCATATAATTCTACTAGAAAGATAGTGAAAAATATCTCATATAAACTATCATACAATTTTGTTCCACCCACACACATGTTAAACTCAGATCCAATGTTGAACCACCATGCGTATTCTTCTTCCAGATCATGTATCCACTCCTCAACACTTGCTAAGGTCAACCGGTATGTCTTCATCATGAACCATCCTAAAAACAACTAAAAAAGAGGTCCCGAAAAATGGAACCAATGATGCAACCTAGAATTCACCAATACAAGCCTAGGCACATACACATCACTCAACCTAGACTGAGCACTCACCCAAAGCACAAAAAGGTACTAGGCCCTCTTTAGGGTTGTTGTTAGTAGATGTTAGCATGATGAAGACTTAAAGCATTCAGATCTATGACTAATATATCATTCTACAGTGCATGTTCAGATCTAGATCTAGAGAATAACATAACTTAAAAGATAACCATGATGAAATCAAGCATGCAATACTAAACTATAACCATGATAACACCTTGATTCATTCATCCATAATCTCCATTATATTAAATTCAGTAATACACATAAGCTTCCTTACAATAATAGTAGTATACGCTCATGCGCATATCAGATTTGGCAGCATAATCTCACTATAACATTCTCACACTCACACACTACTCATATTCACTACACATATTTATAAGGGTGGGTGGGGACTTTCCTTCACCACTTATCTAATCCCAAAATAGGTCACATGCTATTATTAGCCATGTGCATTACACAAAAATAGCCACACATGCAAGTGCGCTAACAATAGACTACTTTTAGTTATGGGATTGTGTCATTTGGATTGGATTTTGTTTACTTACTTAAAAATAAAAGACTCGAGATAAAATAGAAAATCATTATATAGGTATTCCTTATTTTTATTCCCCATCTCTTTCTTTTATCACATTTCATCACTTGTCTGTTGCTTTCATCGAATCTACACATTTCATTTTGGATCTAAAAAGAAATCCTTTTCATTCTTACTTGGAAATCTATTTTAACTACGGGGTTTTAATTCATTGCATTCACTTCATCACACACATCCTAAAATAAACAAAACAACTTACACATCTAAAACGTCTCCTACTAGGTGGAACTATTGGGATTTCATCACCCAATAGGAAAACCGCCATGGTGTTTCAGTCGCGTTACAATTTTTTTGTCTATTGGTATATTGGATAAGCACCTAACTCCCTTATCATTGCATGACCATGAAGTGAGAGGGTATACCCCAATACCAAGCCCTATACTAGTATACATCATAGATTTGTGCCTCACGTACCTTCAAGTATATCAAGGACTCCATCTAAAACATCCTGAAACCATCCATAGATTTTCATTTCCTAGGTTCCCTTCGAGCCCATTTTATTTTCTTTTTCACATTATTCTAAATAATCAAGATGATCAAAAATTTTTTGTTTGACTTATTTATTAATAAACTATATAAGTTTTTGTTTTTCTATTTTATGCTTGTTATCACCCGTTCTCAGGCCAAGAAAATGCAAAAATCTACCTCATCCATGACATCCCTTCTTTTGATGATATTTCCCAATAAACTTCCACACTTACCACTATTTCTTCTACACCTATGATCACCACACCTTTGGTCTCCCAACCCCTTGTTTCTATGGTCTCTCTTCATAAGACCCATGTCATCCAAAATAATGTTCATATTAAAACCAATCCTTCTACCTCTCATTAGTCTATTTCCCATGTAGACTAGCTACGCCTTCATCTTCGTCCCTTTAGAGACTCTTGGACCTCCTACCATCCCTTGTGGATGCTTGGAGTTTCAAGAACTCCTTGATGCTAATCATATCACCCTTTATGACTATCTAGTCCATAAATCTACCACAACCTCTCATGACCGCCAAGCTAATCAATTGGTAGAGCCCATTCCACCCATTGGCCTCATATTAACACCATTATCACTTCCTCTATCCCCATCACCTCCTCATCTACTACAATCACTTATGCCCATATAAAATCATATAAATAATCTCACTTACTTCCTCCATATGAACAAAACAATTTAACTTTACCCCATATTTCCACTTCTCATGTTCATATCTCAAGTGTAATCACTTCACAACCTCACCCATCCCAATCACCTAAAATCCATCAACCTCCTTCTCACGGTTCCTTTCATTACATACTTCCCCATATCTCAACAAAAATATAAATCCCATCAATCTTATCACATACCCACATATCAACAACAACCTTTATCACAACCTATTCAATCGCAACCATTTATTTACATCCCCCTTATTAACCACTTCCATCAACACCAACTCATCCTCAAACATATCAACCTTTTCAAAAAAAAAAAATCCATCCACTTCATATGCATCACAATCTCATCCTTCAACTTCACAACCTCATCCATCTAACGATCACATGTATGTGTTATTGAGTAGGATGGCTAACCTTGAAGATGCTACCTTGGGATTCAAGACCACCTTTTCATATGATCAAATATGTAATGAACCGTTAAATCCCTCCCTTCCCATAACACCTTATCCTCCTCACTAGGAGGTACCAAATTTATCTTAAGTTAAATAGTAAGAAGGACCCTCAACAAAATATTCTCTCTTTTAGACACACATACTACCTTATTTCTCATGATCATGATCTTATACTTCGTATATTTCCCATATCGTTGGCAGTCCTGCATTGGAATAGTACAATAGAATCCTGATATTCATTATTATTATTCACCCAACTTGCAAAATCATACCTAGAACACTTCTCAATCAATATTTTGCATAAGATCACTATCACTGGACCTCTACGCCATTAGATGGTATGATGATGAGTCTATCACAGATTTCTTCACATGATGACATGTCATCATTAATCAACTATCATTTTTCCTTCAACAGATTGAGCTTATTGAATTGTTCTCAAATTCATGTGTGAAGCACATAACCTCTTTTCAAATACATTCATTTCAAACCTTTGAATAAGCATTTACCATGGCTCGTAAACTAGAACTTCACGCCTTGAGTAAGGCCATCTCAAACTTCAATACTGATAAACCAAAACTTGAACTCACCAAATTATATACTCACCATGAAAAATATAAGAATGCCGCTAACACCATTATGGTTAGATCTTTGTCTATATCTACTTCTCACACAAATCCCCCAAAAATATCTCCTGAAGCCCCTAACTATACCTCTCTCGGGGAATCATATAGTTCAATATTTGAAAAGTTATTGGTGGTTCATCTTATTTAAATTGTTCTCATATGATCCATTGATGATTTGCAACCCAAACCGTATGGTATCACGAGGGCAATCATTTTTAGTACCATCAAGTGCAAGTTCACGAGATTGAGAGGTGTTGTTATTTTAAAGATCTCGTCGATGACGTATCAACTTTGGTGAACTCTAAGTGGATAATCCTAATACACCACCTAATCATCCCCTTTAGGTCTTTAAACATCCCTTACCTAATCATCCACCATTAAATTAAACTCCACCCCACATATTATGCATCTAATGCTCACACAATCAATACCATAAATCCAAATCTAACACCATCACTTACACGCATCACCTCTTTATCCATTGCAACCACATCTATTTTAGATATTTCTCTTACACCCATCATTCCTTCATTAATTGAATCCATCTCTGCTTTATTTCTTAACCCTTCATCCATCACCTCATTGATATCCACACCTATTTTTACACCTATCACATCTACACCAATTATATCTACAACGATCACACCCACATCAACTTCAACTCTATCCATATCTACTAGATCCCAACCTATCACATTTATTACTTCACCTACAACTACCCTAATACCTATCTTGACATCTTCACCACACAAACCTACATCTATCATCATGACCATACCTACATCAACATATCAACCTATATCCACATCAACATCCGTGCCACCCTTAAGACATATTCTAAAAAAATACCTCCACTCAACACAACTATAAATGATAATCATTCCCCACCTATAAAACCAATCACCCTACACCGATCAATCCTATACGATACAATCTAAAAACTCTCTTGATCTCATCAAATATCATCTAAACAACACTTCCACCTTCCATATCCTCATCTATGACACAATCCACATTAACTAGTTCTGCTCCTACGGACCCCCAATTTAAATTCTCATCATTCTGCTGCCAAAGAATAATCCTCGTGACTAAAGATTTAAAATATTGCTTTTCCCATCCAAAATCCCTCACACATATTGATGCAGGATCATCTTGCTCTCCAATAGGTAAAATCATAATTTTAGCTTGAGATATCAAAATTTGGATTTTATATATATAGGAGTCTAGTAGTCTAGGGGAGTCTTAACACACCTTTGGAAGATTTTTTAAAACTCAAATTCTTTATTTTCCCTCCAAAATCAAAATTTGAAATCTTCAGAGAAATTTGGGGATACATCTAGTTGGAAAGGTGTTTTGTAGTTGTAAATGTTGTTCTCATATTGGTTTTAGGTCAGATTTTGTATAGTGAGGCCTTAAGTGGCTAAAAATACAAAATATCTTGTATTCACATGATAAATATCCAAAAAACACACATACTCTTGGTTAGAAGGCTTAATTTTGATTAGAATACATTGGTATGATGACTAGTTCAATGAGAATGTCCTAAGAAGGTGTAAAAGAATCAAATTGTGACTACCTTTCATTATCTTCATCGAATGCAAGAGTAAGTGCAAGGTCTCCAAGAATTGTGTATTGTCTTTGAGCATTTATGACTAGTTTGGTGAAAGAATTATACAAAACAATATTGTAAATTGTTATGTGAGAGTAATGAAATACATATTACTATTGTGTCTTTATTATTGAGGTGACATGGTATTGTGCATTTATAGGATACAAAGTTTTATGTTGAGTCCTTCTTTGTATTAATTTGAATGGTCTTAAAACCCCTATTTCTAGATTAAAGTTAGATTGTATCTTGATTTCGGCCTTTAGAACCATGTGTCCTTGTAAAGAAGTTAGTTTTGGTGGGTTTATTCTTATCAAAAGTGGATAAATGTTCTATAAATCTCAACAATTTGAAATGGAAACCTAGTAGTAGTTAGGGCTTATTGTTTCATCTATAGTCCATTGTGAATGGTGAAGATTGTATTTCTTATTACAATAATCAAAAGAAGGTTTGTTATCATAATTTAATCATTTGAAAGGTTAGAATAATTCTAGAAAGAACCTTTGAATCTAGTAGTGGGACTTTGAACACTTTGAAACTCAATATTTTGTCATTTTTGTCTTCTTGGGTGGACTAGAGATTATTATCAAAACCCTGAATTAGGGCATCAAGGAGAAAACTTTTCCATAAAAATTGTTGTAACTAGTTAAAAATAAAGAAAATTAGTGAATATAGACTAAAGTGTGCTCCATCTGATTTTCGAGGTTGTAGATCATTTCAGAGGCCATACAAGTACAATTTTAAGGTGACAAATTGTTAAGACTATTTAACTTAGTTGGTAAAGGAATGTCAAGAATTGAAGGGTTTAAGAGTGGAGTTTATACTTGAAACTTTCAGGATTGATAAAGGGATTATTGGGTGCTTTAATCACCCTATTTTTCTATAATTCATCTTATAACTAAATATATACATTACAGAGTAGTTGAAAGCCTACTGAAGCCTAAGGAATAACACAAGCAAGTAAAGGAGAATTGACTTGGAGACCTATTGTTCATTGGTATGCTACACCATTAATCGTATCGAGCTTAGAAAAAGTTTGAAACAAAGAGAGGAGGATAATGTAATGTCAAGAGGAAGAAGGTCAAGTGTTTGATAGAAATAACACATCATGCCTCCAAGAAGGAATCCAACAAGAAATCTAGCAGGAGAGAGATCAATTAGCAGAGAGAGAATGGGCACCTTTGCAGATGGGTGAAATCATCCTTCAAGAACTAGAGGAATATGAGAGTCAACTATGATGTTAGACTTACAACAGGATAGAAGCTAATCGTGAGGAGAGGAGTAGAAACAAGAGATTTGAGTGATAAAGAAGAAGAAGTGGTTCAAAGACCACAAGAGAAGAAGAAGAGGAAAGAGATCCTGATGAATTGAGAATGGAAATGTTACTGAAAGGAAGTGAAAAGTGAAGGAGCTAAACCCAAAATGGATTTTCCAATATATGCAGGAATCTTGAATGGAGAATAACTTCTGGACTGGATAGTAGAGTTAGACAAATATTTTGATTTTGAGAGTGTGCCTGAGGATCAACAAGTTAAATTTGCAAGAACAAAGCTTAAGGGACATGCATCCATATGGTGGGATTATGTCCAAGAGAGGAAGAAGAAGAACAAACCCAAGATTAAGTCTTGGGATAGAATGGTAGCCAAGTTGAAGGGAAATTTTTTCCTAGTGACTACATGACTAACTTGTATACATAAAATTACAAATTTGAGGTAGAAAGAGATGGGAGTGAAGGAGTACACTGAATATTTCTACAAGATGAGTATAAGATCAGGCCATATATAAGATGATATAGATAAATTAAAAGGTATCTCAATGGGATAAGGTTCCAGATACATGATGAATTGAGTTTGGCTAGTCCTAGGAGTCTAGAGGAGTGTTATCAACTTGCACTCAAAGCAGAAGAGAAGTTGAATAGGAGGCATAACCAAAGGTAGAGGAAGAGGAAGGAACCTAAGAAGCATAGGATATCAAGGAGGAAGAGGACAACCCCAAATAACACAAGGTGAGTCTAGTTCTTCTCAAGAACATAACAACTAGTTTTAGAGGTGGATTTAGAGGAAGAAGACCATATTTCAGAGGTGGTTATAGCATGAGAGGAAGAGGAACCAATGGTTTTATAGAAAGGTGCTACAAATGTAATAAATTTTTAGGTCGTAGGTCTTGGGAATGTCCAGAAGAGGCATCCACAAGAAATACAAGGACTGAAAATAGAAATCAGATTACATGTAGTAGAAGAGGAGAGTGCTAGTTCTCCATCACTAGTTGAATGTCCAGAAGAAGGTGAATAATTGATGATGAGAAGGTATTAATCAAACCCCAAAAGGAGAAGAAGCCACCTCAGAGAAATTCTCTTTTTAGGACAACATACAAAATCAAGGTAAGTGTTGTAAAATAGTCATTGATTCTGGTAGTACAGATAATTTGGTCTCAATAGAGATGGTTGATAAACTAGGCCTAAAGAAAATACCACATCCTACACCCTACAAGGTTTCTTGGTTGAATAAGGGTTAACAGTACTAGTGAATGAGCAATGTTGGGTTGATTTTCATGTTGGGAGGTATAAGGATAGGGTATTATGTGATGTTATACCTATGGATGTATGTCATGTGCTTTTTGGTAGGCCTTGTAGTATGATAGAAAAACCACACATGATGGAAGAAGGAATGTGTACATTTTGGAAAAGGATGGAGTGAGCTATACATTGCTACCTATGAAAGGAAGAGAGTGAACAACATAACACCTCTAGTGTGATGATGATAGGTGAGAAAGAGTTCATAAAAATAGTGAAAGAGGAAGGATTAGGTTTTGCTTTGGTGCTTAAACCAAGAAAATGATAACAACAACAAAGATAGATGATTTTCCTTTAGAGATTCAGGACATGCTAAAAGAGTATGTAGATATAGTAGTAGATGAACTACCAAATGCTTTGCCTCCAGTAAGAGAAATCAACCATCATATTGATTTTATTCTAGAGCTAGTTTTCCTAACAAGGAATCTTATAAGATGACACCAAGGGAGAATGAAGAAATCAAGAAACATGTACATGAGTTATTAGATAAAGGGCTAATCAGAGAGAGTTTGAGTCCTTGTGTAGTTCCTACTATAGTACTAGTTACCTAAGAAAGAAGGTGATTGGAGAATGTGTATAGATTCTAGAGCCATCAATAAAATCACAATCAGGTACATAGGTTTTCCCTTCCTAGGATGGAGGATTTGATGGATTATTTGTGTGGTGCTAGTTACTTTTCAAAAATTGATCTTAAAAGTGGATATTATCATATTAGGATAAGGAAGGAGATGAGTGGAAAACAACATTCAAAATAAATGAGGGGCTATATGAATGGATTGTCATGCCATTTGGGATTTCTAATGCACCTAGTACCTTTATGAGGTTAATGAATGAAGTTCTTAAGCCATATATTGGTAAGTTTGTAGTTTTTATCTTGATGATATTCTAATTTTCAGTCATAGTAAGGAGGAGCATATGCATCATCTTCATTTGGTTTTGAAAATGTTACAAGAAGAGAAATTGTTGATTAATCTCAAAAAGTGTGAGTTCATGAAGACTAAACTGTTGTACCTAGGCTTTGTGATCAGAAAAGGCATGTTGAAGATGGATCAAAACAAAGTGAAAGCTATTTTGGAGTGGCCTACACCCAGGACAAAAATAGAGTAAGAAGTTTTCATGGTTTAACAAGTTTTTATAGAAAGTTTATAAGAATTTTAGTGAAATTTGTGCTCCCATTGTGGATACTTTTAGAGGTGACAAAAATAAGTTTGTATGGACCCAAGAGGCTGAGAAAAATTTCAGTTTTTGAAGAAAAAATTATAGAGCAGCCCATACTAGCTTTTCCATATTTCAATAAAGTTTTCCAGGTAGAATGTGATGCTAGTGGAGTAGCTATAGAGTTGTTCTAAGTCAAGATAATAAACCTATAACATACTTCAGTGAGAAGCTTAATGATGCTAAAAAGAAGTACTCTTCTTATGACTTGGAATTCTATGCCATGGTACAAACATTAAAGAAATGGAGACATTATTTATTGCCTAAAGAATTTGTGATCTATACTAACAATCATGCTTTGCAGTTCATCACTAATCAGCCCAAATTGAATCAAAGGCATGTAAAATGGGTGGAGTATTTACAAAATTTCACATTTACTATCAAGCATAAGAAGGAAAAACTAATAAAGTGGTTGATGCTCTAAGTAGAAGGGTGTTGTTGGTGAATGAAATACAATTGGAAAGTGTAGGAATTGATTCATTGAAGGAATTGTATGAAGAAGATGATGATTTTAAAGAAGAATATGAGGCATGTAAGCAACCCACAAGAGTAAAATAGGAGTTATGGCTAGACTATCTCATTCGGATGGTCTATTTTTTGAGGAGTGCAGTTATATGTTCCTAAAAGCTTCAATCGAGGAGAATTTGATTAAAGAAAATCATAGTGGCAGCTAAGCTAGTCATTTTGGAAAGGATAAAACATTGGAACAACTTATAAGACATTGTTTTTGGGCCTAGAATGCAAGCAGATGTAAGAATATTTGTGGAAAGGTGCACTACCTATCAAAGAGAAAAGGGTAAGAGTACAAATGTAGGTTTATATCAGCCTTTACCAATACCACATAGGCCATGGGATTCTATTAGCATGGATTTTGTAATGGGATTGCCTAGAACTCAAAAATGGGTTATGATTCTTTTTTTTGTAGTGGTAGATAGGTTCTAAAAAATGGCTCATTTCATACCATGTAAAACTAAAAATGATGTTACACATGTTGTTGATTTTTTCTTCAAGTATTCAGATTTCATGGCTTACCATTGAGTATAGTGTCAGATAGAGATACTAAATTTCTTGGTCATTTCTGGAGGACTTTGTGAAAAAGATAGGAACTAATTTGAGTTTTAGTTCAACCTATCACCCTCAAAATTATGGCCAAATATAAGTGGTGAATAGAATCTTAGGGAACTTGTTAAGGTGCCTATCTAAGGACCATCCAAAACAGTGGTACCTAGTACTACCACAAGAAGAGTTTTCTTATAATGATTCAGTGAACAAAATCATAAGGAAAATTCCTTTCCATATGGTTTATGCTCATGTATGCAAAAGAGGGTATTTGAATTGAGAGATATCATCTCAATGGAGAAGAGAAAGTGCAAAAGGAGAAGAGTTTTCTATAGCCATGCAAGAGGTTCCATGAATAGGTGAGGGAGTATTTGCGAACAATGTGGAAAAATACAAACAAAAAGCTGATTTGAGAAGAAGAGAGGTGAGTTTTGAGGTTGGAGATATGGTTATGGCTCATCTGAGGAAGAAAAGGTTTCCAAAAGGTGAGTATAACAAACTGAAAATGAAGAAAATTGGTCCTTGTAAGGTGATAAGGAAGTTTGCAAACAATGCCTATGAATTAGAGCTACCTAGTGGAGTAGGAATATCACCTATCTTCAATGTTGTTGACTTGTACCTCTTCAAAATGGAGAAATAAGTGATGATAGCTGAAGAGTTATCTACAATAGTGGAAGAATGGATAAATTAGTTACCACAGGTCAAACATGAAGAGATTGAATGCATCCTTGATAAAAAGAGCTTAAAAGGACCAAGGGAAAGCAATATCTCCAGTATTTGATCAAGTTGAAGGGAAAACCACTTGAAGATGTAACTTGGATGTCTGAGAATGACATAAAAAATTATGGGAAATCTTGGAAGATCTCATGGGCAACATGCCTTGAGTCTTTTCTTCTTCCTTAGGGATTATGTTGCAGGAGCATCTTTCTCTCAACAAGTAAAATCAAAATTTTGGCTTGTTTTTTTTGTATAGACAGTCTCATTAGTCCTAGGGAGTCTTAACACACCTTTGGAATATTTGAATGTATCCTAAATCCTTTCAAAATTCAAATTCTTGATTTTCCCTCCAAAATCAAAATTTGAATTCTTGAGAGAAATTTGGGGCTGAATCTAGTTGGAAAGGTGTTTTGTAGTTGTAAATGTTGTTGTCATGTTGGTTTGAGGTCATATTATGTTTAGTGAGGCCCTAAATGGCTAAACAATACAAAATCCTTTGTATTCACATGATAAATGTTCAATAAAGACACAAACTCTTGGTTATCGTAGGTTAATTATGATTAGAAGACATTTGTATGATGACTAGTTTGATGAGAACTGTCCTAAGAAGGTATAAAAGACTCAAATTATAACTACCTTTAACTATATTCATTGAATACAGAGTAACCACAAGGTCTCTAAGAATTGTGTATTGGCTTTAAGCATTTGTGATAGTTATTGGTGAAATAACTATGCAAGAACATTATATAAATTGTTATGTGAGAGTAATGAAATGCATATTTCTATTGCATTTGTGTTATTGAGGTGACATGGTATTGTGCATTTAGAGGATACAAAGTTTTATGTTGAATCATTCTTTGTATTAGACTGAATGGTCTCAAAACCCTATATCTAGATTAAAGTTTTGAGGTGTATCTTGATTCGGGCGTTTAGAATCACCTAGCCTTGCAAAGAAATTAGTTTCAGTGGTTATATTTTTATCAAGGGTGGATAAATGTTCTATAAAGCTCCAACAATTTGAAATGCAGAAACCTAGTAGTAACCTAGGGTTTATTATTTCATCTACAGTCCATTGTGAACAATGAATACTACGCTTCATATTACAACAATAAAAAGAAGGTTTGTTATCAAAATTTAACCATTTGGAAGGTTAGAGGAAGTGCAGACGGGCTGAGCCTTTGAATCTAGCGATGGGTCTTGGAATAGTTTGAAACTCAATATTTTGTCATTTTTGTCTTCTCGAGTTGACAATGACAGGACTATCAAAACCACGAATTAGGGCATCAAATAAAAATTGTTGTAGCTAGTTAAAAATAAAGAAAATTAGTGGAAATATAGACTAAAGTGTGCTCCATTTGATTTTCGAGCTTGTAGATCATTTCAGGTCCGTACAATATAGTTTTAAGGTGACAAAATTGTTAAGCTTTGTATTAGGTGAGTTGGTAAAGGAATGTCAAGGAATTGAAGGGTTTAAGAGTGGAGTTTATACTTGAAACTTTCAGGGATTGGAAAAGGGATTATTAGGTACTTGAATTATGCCTATTGTTTCTATAATTCATCTTATAACTAAATATATACATTACTGAGTAGTTGAAAGCCTCTGAAGCCTAAGGAATAACACAAGTAAGTAAAGGAGAATTGACTTGGAGACCTAGTTGTTCATTGGTGCTACACCACATACGCACAAAAATTTGGAGCTTCTTCCTCCCAAGTCTTATCCTCCTATGCAACATAATGTTACATCATCACTCCTATGAGCATCTCCATCCATATTAGGAAATGCCCTTCATCAAAGACCCCATCATCACTACATCTAAATCAAAGTAATCAAATCCTCATGTTTCACCTCAAAGTAATGCAATAAAATAGATAAGTAGGTAAGCGGCATATGAATAATACGTGTTATGTATACGAGAAGAAGGCATGTGTGCGTTGTAGACTTTTGATCCAAGATAATTGTGTGATCTTCCCTTTGGCTAGGAGGAATGACCTATATAAGAAACACAACAAGACCACCAAATAGTATTAACTAACAAGAGTCATAGGACTACTGTGAGCTAGATCTTGGAAGCGTGACACTTCCTCGAATGGTTGTCAATCCTCTGTTTAATACAACTTAATGTAGGAAGTAACATTTCCTATTGTATTTGATAAGATTTAGGTATAACATACAACAAATGAATTTAACTTAATAGGAAATGGTCAGAATTAAATCCGGATGATTAATGGGCTAGTTTGGGTCATGCGGGTATAACGAGGCTTTAGGTGAGGTCTAGGTGAAATTAGGAAAAGTTTTGGGGAAGTTGTTAACTCATTTGTTATAAGAAAAATTTCCATCCTCAAAGATCGAGTATCGGTTGGTCGGTGATGTTGGTATAGGAGATAAATCAACATCGGTTAGCTAACCGGTGTCGGTAGGGGAAATTTGGTTAAAATATTAAAAACGGGAGTTTGGGCCTCTTTGTGATTGCAAAGAGAGATGAGGAGGTTTGGGGAAGGATGGAAAGGTGTTGATTAAGACTCAACAAGGTACAGAGGGTGATGGGATAGGTGAAATTGCTATGGTTGGTAGAAAAGGTGATAAACTTGTAGAAGGTGGTAACAAGACAAAGAGAAATTAAATGAAAGCAGTAAATGAAATGATGAAAGATCAAACACACAATCTTAACAAGAAGGAATGATTTACTTATCCGATAAAGTTTGTAGATCCGAATGTGGTAATAATGGTTGATCATTTGGAGGAGAAGTGTATTTTTTCTGTGTAATGCAATAGCTTGATTCCGTGTGCTCTACCATGTCGATTTGGAGTTGTGGATGTCTTGAAGTATTTACGGTGGAAGTGCGATGTGCTTTGGTTCTTGTCGAAATCACGATTTCTAGAGAATTGAATGCCAAAGTTGTGTGTGAGAATGAATTTGGTCTAACCATGTAAAGAGTTAGAAAAGCATATTTAAGGGTAACTGATGGTGGTTAAGGAACTAGTGTTGACCGAGGGAAAAGCGGTGTTGGTTAGGAGAATTAGTCCACGTTACAAAAAATAGCCTAATCTTTACTATTTTTGGTGTGATCTTGATTGCTAATCCGGGTCTCAGTGAGGGGTGTTTCACCGAATTCTTGATAAATTAATGAAATAGATAGAGGGTGATAGGCCAAGGAGGAATACATGTTTGTGATGTCGGTTGAAGGTTGTGCACGCATTTTGATTTCCTGATCCAATGCTTTGATTGTGAATACTCCCTTTTGGCTAGGAGGAACTACCTATAAAATGTAAAACAATACCACTAGATAGAGTTAAATAAAACAACAAGTGGACTACCTAGCAGAAGCTAGATCCGGAAGCATGATGCTTCCTAATAGCAGTTGTCAATCCAATTTTTAAATAATAATATTAATGTTATCCAAAATAAACATGAAATAAAAATCTTATTGGAATTGAAACGATTTAGGTATCTCGTACAAAAAAAATAAGAAAGGTCAAATAAAAGGTGATTGAGGTCAAAACGGGTCAGGTGATGGGTTGGTATTGGGTTGTAGGTCTGGTACAGGCTTTGGGTAAGGTCTAGTAAATATTAGGAGTGATTATGGGTTGTTAGGGAATGGGTATGAGCTCGCTGGTACTCGAGTATGTTTCAAACACAATAAGCGACATTGGTTGTTTGACCGATGTCGAGTTTTGCTGAGATGACCGAGCGTCGAGTTGGATAATCGGTGTAGGTAGTGGAAGTTAATAAAAATCTCTTAGAATCGGTCTTCAGACTCTTTGTGATTGCACAAAGGCTAGAAATGGTGGGGGTGAGGTCGTGGAATGGTCTAAAAGGTTCAAAGATGATTAGGATAGGGGAAGATAGGTGGAAGGTCTAGGTATGGTAGGGTGATAAGTTGGTGGGAGGAAGGAGGTGTATGAATGTATAAAAGAATAAATTATTGAGATGAATAATAAATCTTATTGAAAGAAAACAAAGATAAATGAAGAGATATTAGGTACTTACTGAAGAATGGGTCTGGAGAGTGTAGGTGATGAGGATAGTGATGGCGAAGATTTGAAGAGAAGAGAAGTTGCATTCATTCCATGGAAGTTTGAACCTCTATACTTCTCTATGTGAATTTTTGATCGTAAAGAAGATGATGGATGCCAATGGTTGTTGGTAGTGTTCCCGTGTGTTTTCCTTTGCCTGAGTGCTTCAGAAAATATGAGTGCTCCAAGTCTCTGTTCATATGAGATCATGGAATGAACAACCTTAGAAAAGGATTTTGGAAATGTATTTAACCTAATCGATGATGGTTAGGGGACCGACGTCGGTGAGATATAACCGGCATCGGTTAAGGCGAATATCTAGGTTGGCCAAAAATAGCCTGATTGTTACTATTTTGGTGTGGTCTTCAATCTTCGTCCAAGTCTCGAGTGATAGATCATGGAAGAAAGAGTAAGAGTCCACTTAGTTTTGTTAATAGGATTTAAGTCTAGGTTTAGACTAAGTCCTAGTTGGTTAGGATAGGCTTAGACTTGGTCTTAGGTCATTAATGGGGTTTGAGTGGGTCATGGAGTGAGGTGGCTAGGTGAGTTGGTTGGGTGAGGTGGTCAAGTGAGGATGTTAATTAAATTAATTAAGGTAATTAATTCAATTAATCATGTGCACTATGGGATATGAATAGGTAAGGTATGGTTAATTTAATTAACGGGGTTATAAGGGTAGTATGACCTAATTTTGGTGTCTACATTTTTCCCCTTTTTGTCATGTAGCTTGTATTAATAAGTGACACTGACAAAAATAGGAAGTGATTGCCCCATGTATGGGTGAGAGCGGGGTTTCCCCAAGTGTGGGTGGAGGTGATCCCCCTCAAACCAAGAACTGATGAGGTGTTAGATAGAGTCGGTGAGTGGTTTGATAAATGTGTAGTTGGTGTAAGTTAAGGTAGGTGGGGAAGGGTATGGGTACTTTGGGTAAAGGGTAATGGTCAAATTGGGTAATAAGTAATAGGCCGAGTCAAATTGGGTAATGGGTAATGGTCAAATCGGGTAATAGGTAATGGGCCAAGGTCAAATTGGGTAATGGGTAATGGCAATCGAATACACACACATGTATAGACTGTAACACGGTACCAAGTTGAAGAGCTTACAAACTCTACATCGTCCAAGGTCGATAGGTTTATCCAAATAAGGGTGAAGTGATTCAGGTATCCAGGGTATAGGATATGGTCCGGAAACACAATGTAGGTTAGGTGTAGGAACGTTTAGGTATGATCCGGTACACCATGGGTTGGTAGGGATAAATGGTATGAAAATAGACAAGGTATGGTTGTTAGGCTAAAACAACATAGGTAACAACATCGTAAGGTATACCACAGTACACAAGTTCAATGCTCACAAAAAAGTAGGCCAGGGAATGGGTAAATGAGGTCGTGGCATGTGTAAGGCAAAGGTATAGGTAAAAGAACAAATCCTTAAACACAATTAAGGAATTGTATGGGTAGTTTAGGATTGTGGGTAGGGTATAATGGGTGTTCTTTACTAGAAAAAAGGTATATGGTAGTGTTGGCGAGGAAATTCTTTTGGTGGAAAAATTTGTGAATCCATTGCAAACGCTCTATGAATCTGTCCCTCTACTTAGCAGGTGCAGGCACATGCCATATATGCATGTGCGAGAAAATGTGGATTCCTGTGGTGGCCTTTCGACTAGGGGATCCAACGGGGGGCACTCCACCGACCTACGACAAATGCTTACAGATTATTTTCAATGGGGAATTTTCTATGAAGGTGGGAAAGGGAGTGAGAAATGAGATAGGGGAAAACTAATGTTGCAGGTAGGAAATCAGATTCCTGCACACATTAGTCAGAAACTTAAACACATGCATTCATGGGAAGAAACAACCCTACAAATGGCAATAAGATGAGATAAGATTGTGAACTCAAAGTTTCTAAAATCTCCTCATCAAAGAGGCTATGAAATCCTTCTTTTGGTATTAATGCTTAATCAGAAGTTGTACATAGTAGAGAAATGGAGGAAATTGAGAAAAGGGGGAAAGATGGAAGGAAAAATGGATAATTCCTTTGATTTCTCTGAGTGTAATGCACTTGTGAGTTTTTGAGATCAATTTTCCAGCCCCTCACAATGACTTTTAGAGTCCATGATATAGCCCACAAGAAATGGTTACTGATTCCTCGAAGCTTACAAGAGACGATTCAACCTATTGTCCTTTATTCGCGCCCCTTCAAATTCTTGATTCACAGAGAAACACTTATGGCGGAAATAAATAGTTTTAAAATACCCAAGAATTATATTATTTTCCAGATTAAAACATGGGCCGTTGAATTCATTTTTACAACTTTAAATTTGGGCCGCCCATGTGGAAGGTGTTGATTGGAACAGGCCTATAAATGCTTTGATTATCTACCTTTTGTTTGGAGGGGCGTACATCGACCACTGAGCGTGGCGAGGCCAGCTCATTTGGAACTTGCTTACAGATTTCACCTTTTAAGTTGTGCCAGGCTGACACGTGGAGAAATCCGCTGGTTCCTTCATACTTAGTGATTCAGGCTCTATTCTGTTTGACTCATGTTGACCCCTAGACATGTGGAGAGCTGGTGCTGATTTGAGTTTCCACTTTGGAAGCACCTTATGAAATTGTGCCAAGCTAACGTGTGTCTCCTTTTGCAATTCAGACGTGGTGATCGGCACTTATTTGAAGATTGGCCCTTTTATCTCACTTCTGAAATGTGTCATTGAGGCATGTGGAGGCTCTCGCAGACCCGCTCATACTTAGCCAAATTTAACCATCGGCTCTGTCTCTTTTTGGGCCTAGGACACGTGGTGAACTGGCGCTACTTGGAGACTGATTCTTGGATTTTACTTTTGAAATAGGGCCGTCTTTGAGTGTTTCTCTTTCCGCTGGGGTTAGACTTTTTAACAGCCAACTCTGTCTCTCTATTGACCACTGGATGTGTGGTGATATGACATTGATTTAAGATTGGTCTTTTTCCCCACTTTGGTGTGTGTTGTTGCGGCACGTGGAGGTTCCCGCAAACTTTCTGCTCATACTTAGCCAAATTTAACCATCGGATCTGTCTCTTTTTGGGCCTCGAGACACGTGGAGCCCATCGGCGCAAGCTTGAGGACTCGCCTCGAATTTGAATCTTGAAATCGCTGATGAGGCACGTGGATCCGTCCACCGAGATTTCCATACTTAGCCGATTTTAGCCCGTTTTACCTTCATTTTGTACCTCGGACACATGGAAAGCTGACTCTTAATTGAAGATTGTCCTTTGGACCCTACCCCTTGAGTTGTGTTGTTTGGACATGTGGATGATTTTGCTAGACCTTGAAATATGGCTGAATCGCATCTAATCGAGAGAGACCCACGTATTATCCATGGATGAGAAAAAAATTTAATGAGGAAGATATGCCCGTCACTCTTGGCTTTGGAAAAATGTAGAGAAAAAACTCCACCATCTCACACCCAATTTTCAAATTTCTTTTGTGAGCCAGGAATTGAAAACAATACAAGGTCGATGATCCAGGGGCATAGAAAGGTTGAAAATTTCATTCAAAAGAGGACAACAATAAAATTTTCACATGTCTAGCGGCAGGGAAATGAAAAATTTATCAAAACAAGCAATGAGGAGGAAATTGAAACAACTCCAGGGCATGGGTTTTTCAATCTCTTCGAACTCTCAACTTGGCTTAAATATTTTAGGAGGGTGAGAGCTCGAAAATCTCAAATTTAACTTGGAAAATGAAAAGCATTTTTTAGGAGACAATAGTTGACTCTAGCTTGGGGACATGACATGGGTGAGCATAGAGAAGCGTGGTATGAGGATCCAAAATCTCAATTTTTATATAACGTTGACAAGTGCCTTATCCATTAGGCCTTATAGATTCATGTACAATTACGAGAAAGAAAGATCGGAAAAGGAAACATGCAAGCACACAAAAGAAGGGGAAGCAAAACCACACAACGAAAAGGAAAACACACCAAGAAGAAAACACCTGCAGTATGCAGGCGAGGACAACCCACTTTCACCGGTATGATACAATTTCAAGTATTTTCCACTTGAGAAATTCCAGTGGTGTTCCATCCAAGTATGAGAGGAGAAAAACATTCTCACCACAAACTCCATGAATTTGGAATGGGTCGAGCCATAATGAATCAAAATTTCCATGGATGCCCTTTGGTTCTTTTCTCTTGTCCCACAACGAGGATAAAGTCTCCAACGTTGAATACTCTTGCCTTAGCCCTCTTGTTAAAGATCTTCTTCACTTTCAATTGGTATTATTTGATTGATCCACCACATTGGAATCTATTTTCTTCCAAACTTCTCTAGAAATATGATCCTTTTATACTATAAAATCTTTATATTGACCATCTTCTATTTCTTGTAGCAACTTGAGAGATGGCATATAAATTATGAGGATAATTTCTACTTGACTCCATATAACAATTAGAATGCGACATACCTATCACCTTCTTGGGAGTGATCCTATCCGCCTGATACATCGTCAACCTTTTGTGCCAATTCCTTTTATTCTCGTCCATAGCTTACTGCAGATAATGGTTCTGATATTTCTTGTTGTTTGATTCGGCATGTCCGTTTCCTTGTGGATAGTAGTAAGAAGAATGAGCTAGGAGATTACATAACTATAGAAAAAATCGATCAGGCTATGTTGAAGAGAAATAGGTAGCATTATCTACTACAATCTTACGTGGCACTCAAAATGGAACATGATGTTCTCCTTTATGAAGCTGCATCTATTTCATTGTTGATTTGTTTAGTTGGAATGGCTTCCACCCATTTGGCGAAGTAATCTATTCTTTGTGAGTACATAGGTGTGCCTGCGCTTGAGTGAGGTTTAAAACACCAATGAAGTCCAGGTCCCCATTGTTGGAATGGTTCTTGATAACCCACGAGGCACGAGTGGTAATATGCGGTGAGTCGTGGTATTCAGTAGGCTGTTGGCATGCTTTGCATTTAGTAACCTAATCTTGGGTGTCATGAATGGTGGGAAAATAATACCATCCTCGGAGGATCTTGTGTGTAGTGACCATTGCTGAAAAATTCCCACCACATGCTTGATTATGGTATGCTTTGAGCAACTTTTCTTGTTTCTCTTTATCTATGCACTGAGAAGCAACCGTCAAGCCTCTTTTGTAAAGTGCATGATTCTAGATCACAAATGGCTGCCTTTAGTTTGAGTGTTCTTATTTTTTTGTAATCAAGATAAGGAGGGCATTCTCCATAAGTCAAGTAGTGGAAATATCAGCATACCACTCATCGGTAGTGGTGACAAAGAGAACCCAGATGGGTTATCTTTGGAACAAGTTGAGAAAGTACACATTTCTTCACCATGTTGAACTTTGAGAGTTTAATCTTCAACAATCAACTTGCATAAGCCATTTCCCTTACCAAATTTGAGGTCTAATTTCCAAGTCATATTCTTGAGTCTTTACTGATCAATTTCCTCTTTTAGCCTCGGGATCCTACTTTGTGTCAAGATGGACTTGATTGCCTTTGTCGGGGACCATCACCATTGTATGAGAATTGAAAATGTAAAACACTGAAGTTTTTAATGCTTTCACCCTTTGCATAGGCATGCTTCTCTAATTGGTTTTACTTTAGCTCATGCTTCCTCAAAGGGACAACTCATGAAAGCAATAGGTGCTTGACATCTTCATTATTTTTACGAAAAGAACATCGAGAGAGTGTATGCTCACGATGCATAACAATACATGATGAACTCTTTGTTAAAAACTAGAACACAAGAGGTTAGAGCCTTGTGAATGGATTTCTTGATCTCTTCAAATTTTGCCTTCCCTTCATTGTTCCATTTGAAACTTGCTTGAGGTTTCATCATGGAAGTGATGTGTCTTATCAATTCAACAAACTCGGGCATGAAGCAACGAAAGAAAGTTTACCTTTGAAAAGAATGAATGAACTCCCTTCTTGCTTGTGGGTAGAGATAATGCTTAAATGGATATAACCTGTCGGGATTAATGTGTGCTCCATGTTTTTCACAATGTGCCATAACTTACCTTCTGTGACTCCAAAAACGCACTTTTTATTTATTTAGTGATATGCCATGTTCCCTACACCTTGCAAGTACCTCTTCCAGTGATGGATATGAACTCCTCTTTTCTTTGAAAATCTTGTGAGGTCTTCCAAATATATGACAATACAATGCTTTAGATATTTGAAGGAAAATCCATCTCCCTTTGGAATGTAGCTCCTACGTTGATTAGGCCGAAGGCATTCATTGTATCAAAAAGTGCCCCAAGGTGTTGTAAAGGTTGTCTTGGTGTGGTCCTCATCTGCCACTTTGATTTGATTATATCATGAGAATCCATCCAATAGTGAAAGCATTTCAGATTCATGATGGCTGCTTGTAGGACATGGTCCATGATAGGAAGAGGATAATTGTCCTTTAGTGACACCTAGTTCGGGTTGCAAAATCTACACATATCCTTATTTCACCATTCTTATTTTGCCTTGCAGCACGATGTTAGCTACCCATGTTGAAAGATGGATGGGAAAAATGATCTTTGCATTAAGCATCTTCATTACTTCCTCCTTGATGGTATCAACAATCTTTGGGTTGTCGACCTTTGTTTTTACTGCTGAAGGGCTTAACACCTAGCCAAAAGGAATTGAATGGTGCCTTTCCTTTGGATTGAAGGATTTGAGTTCATCATAAGAGTAGGCTAAAACATCTCCCAGTATTTCTTGACTAAAGCGACAAAACTTCTTTTCTTCAGGGTGAGCAACATTTTCCAATATTGACCATCCTTGGCTCCTCAAGAGTCCCAATGTTTTCTTTGTCAAATCAATTGGCCATTTGAGAAGATTGCTTTTCTTTCTCTTGAATGAATCTATCATGTTTGTCAAAAGAGGTCTTATAAAGAGACTAGGCCTTTGGGAAATTTGTTCCCTTTCAATTTTATTACTCCTCATCATCAATCCCTTGATTCCTTCTTTCTCTTCTTTGGGAGTTGCTTCTCGGTGTGGATTTTCACCTCCTTCGAAGAAGAGACTATTGAAATTATCCCTTTGCTCTAAAAAGGATAGAATTTGGTTATCATCATTGAAGACTTGCCAATGGTTTGTATTTTCTGGTACACTAGGTCTAAATACCATTTCAATGATCACTTTGTCTTTACTAAAAGAAGGATGAGGTGTTACTAGGGAAGCCAACATTGCAAGAGAATCAACCTTTTCATTGTTTTCCCTCGGAATAGCTTGATGGAAAATGCATCAAAAGATTGATACGATCATACACCTGTTTCTGTAATGCCAAAGTCTTGGATTCTTCACTTGATATTGTTGGTAGACCTACTTTAATATAACCTTTGCATCACCTCGGCATCTCAGATTCTTGATTCCCATGTCCTCTACTACGTTCATGCCTAAGAGCGATGCTTCATACTATGCGGTGTTATTTGTATTATCAAATTACAAACTTGTAGGCAAAAAAAGGGTACACTTCATTGGAAGGAGAGTACAATACTACCCCGACTCTGAACCTACTCGGAATAACTACCATAAAATTCCATTATCCAAATTTGATCTTCCTCTTCCTCCACGAGAAGCGGAAAGTTCTCCTCTTTTACGATATGAGGAAGTAGTTTCCTAGCCTGATCTTGAAAGAGAATGTTTGCTTTTGGATAATCAGGACTTTAAATCTTGTGAACTTCATCTTTCTTATCGATAGCAAATTCTTCATCTCGCATTTCTTGAGATATTTCTGGATGATCAATCCATTTTTATCTCTCTACCTAGGTCTCTGCAGAAAATCCTACTAAAAACATACTAAAGGATCTTTAGGATGTTTGCTACCAGTATGGTTAGGAGCACCTTCTTGTCTAGAAAATCAACTAGTGCTACCTATGCATCTTTGATTCTTCCTACCAATGGAACTTGTTTGGATTCTATTGAGTAGTAGGTGCCATTTACCTAGGTTAAGGTGAGGCCTAGAGAATTTAAAACTTTGATTGGTATCACATTGTCAAGGCTCGATATCTATGATACAATTATTTATTTGGAAGACTTTAATGAGGAGTGACAAGTAGAAAGATTCAACTATGTTGATGTTGGAGGCACTTAGGGCTAGCATGTTTTGGGAAGGTAGTGTGGATGGTGTGGGGAGTAGGCCTTTAGAATTTGGACTTGAAGAGATAGGGTTCCCATCACGAACTGTATTGATGAATATGTCAAATTGGGTAGGATGTGTTTGTAGATATTCTATTTCGAGAGCTGGACTTTGGTTTTGCTTGCGTGTTCTACAAAGTCAAATGGGGCAATGATGAGTGAGGAAGAGGCTCCTGAAATGGAGGAAGATATACATGGTAGAGACTTTGCTAGTTTTGGTGTTGGGTTCTCTTTTTCAGATGTAACAATTGGCTTGGAAGGGGGTGAGGGTGTAACCTTTGACTGAACTTTAGATATTTTGTAGGACCACATTTAGAACAAACTTATTCTTAATAGCTTTTGAGCTAGAAGAAGGATCAAATGACTTACTTGGTATAGTAGCATGCTCTTTGACAACTAGTGAATCTGGTTTTCTTTGGCCGACTCTAATGAAGGTGGTAATGGTGATCCTCTATTGTTGAGTTTATTTTGTGTAACCTTTGGAGGCCAATCTTCTTTATTCTTCTTATTATCCTTTCTTGCCATTTATTGGGGCTGAAATCCCTTTCTTGGATTGTGCATGAGTCAAGATAGCACATGAAAAACTTGAAGCTTCTTCCTCATCCTCATCTTCATCATCAACATACTCAATTAGCCCATTATGCATATCAACTTCCTCAACTTCAAGATAGTTTTCATAGTCTTGCATATTCTCTTCATCATTTTCATCAATTTACTCGCTTCCTCCTCAGGCTCTTTGGTGTCAGAGATGGCATTGAATGGTGGTGATTCAAGAGCAAGCCAATGAGGAGGTGGAGCAATCCTTGGCCTATCTGGAGGTTTGGCCTCCTTGAAGCATTCCACATTGTGATCGATATATTTTGTTTCTTGAAGGCACCAAGTCATTTGCCATTTTTGGAACATCGGATCAGTGGTGGTGTGAGTTTGAATTTTAACCCTTTTATTTCCCATTCGGGCCTTTTACCTTTCAAGAAAGGATCAAATCATCATCGGTTTCTATTACAAAGTCTTGAGCTTGCCTCAATTTTCTTAGTTGAGCTCTTATGAGGAAGAAACCTACTTCGATGGCGAGATCACGATGAAAAACCACATCTTGAGATCCTTCTTATCACTCTATCATATCTTGCTTTATGAAGTCCCTCATTGACTCGGAGGTTTATTTCTTCATTTGTACTAATTGGACCAAAATATCCTAACAATTGACTTCTTATATCTTCCCATAGGTGACAGACCTCGGGGTAACATGTAGAACCATTCGAATGACCTTTTCTTGGAGTGAATCCACAAAGATTTGGACTAACACGTCTTCATCCTCAACACCCAACACATCACAAGCAGTGATAAATGGTGCTACATGCTCTTGAGGGTTGAGATCCATCCCCTCTGAATTTTGGGAAGTTTTCTCGAGCCTCTCGGTAGCTCATGGAGCGGTGGGCAAAAGCCGGTGGGTTGGTGTTTCCTCCCATGGTACATTGGGCCTATGGGCCTCACAATCATGTTCATGCTCATGATCATGATCTCCCATTCTATGTTTGTTCCTATCTTCTAGCCTTGCTGAAGCTGCGGCTTTCACTCTTTGCTCTTTCTCTGCCCTTTCGATTTGGAGTCTCTCAATTTCTTTGAGTTGAGATCTTATTTCCTTTTGCTCTTGCTTCTCTTTCTCTAGCTTCTTCTTCGGTCTCTCGTCGGTGAAAATTCAAGGTTCTCATTGATGTATGGAAATTCACCACCCAAAGGATTTGAACACTCAGAGTTCCCAGCGTGACCGAGTTTCTTGAGAAGGAAGCCTCTAGATCTGAGTAGCTCTTGTCTTCTTTGAAGCTCTTGAAAATAAATTGATTTTTCCTCCTTGTCTTTGTTGTTTTGCAGGTGTATCTTCTATCTTCTAGCTTGAAATATATGCTTTCCTTTGTGGTGATGGAATTTGTCTTTGACCCCTTTTCGGATCGAGTGCGTGTTCCTCTTGAGGTCAAGGATTCTTATGGCAATGAAGTAGTGGTTGACACTTTGTCTGTTATGCCAAATAGCTTCTCATGAATCTGAAGTGATATCTTCTTGGATGTGGAAGAGAAATTCGAGTATTTCATAGGATTATTGCACCGGAATAGCCATGGTTCATAGACATATCACTCAAATAGCTATTCAAATTCTAAAAATTTCCTCCTTTGAATTTTGAATTTTCTATTTTTTTGTATTTTAGACATTACAGTCGTATTCGGGTGTAGATCTTTGCTTAAATCACCCCACGATGGGCACTAAAAACTATTGGTGAGGAAATTTTTGGGTGGAAAAATTTGTGAATCCATTGCAACCTTCTAGGAATTTATGTCCTCTACTTAACAGTGCGAATGCTGCCATATATGCATGCACAAGAAAATGTGGATTCTTATGGTGGCCTTTTGGCCAGGGATCTAACGAGGGCACTCCAGCGGCCCTACGGAAAATGCTTACAATTACCTACAAAGGGGTAATTTTCTATGAAGGTGGGAAAGGGAGTGAGAAATGAGATAGGGAAAACTAATGTTGTAGGTAGGAAATCGATTCTGCACACATTAGTTAGAAACTTAAACAAATGCATTCATGTGGAAGAAACAACCCTACTAATGGCAAGAAGATGAGATAAGATTGTGAACTCAAAGTTTCTAAAATATCCTCATCAAAAGACGCTATGAAATCCTTCTTCTTGTATAAATGCTTAATCGAAGTTGTACATAGTAGAGAAATGGAGGAAATTGAGAAAAGGGGAAAGATGGAAGGAAAAATGGCTAATTCTTTTGCTTTCTCCGAGTGTAATGCACTTGTGAGTTTTAGATCAATTTTCCAGCCCTTACAATGAATTTTAGAGTCCATGATATAGCCCCAAGAAAGCGATTCTGACAATTCCTTGAGCCCGCAAGAGACAATTACAACCTATTCTCCTTTGTTGCGCCCTTCAAATTCTTGATTCACGAGAGAAATGCTTATATGGCGGAAAGAAACAATTTTAAAATACCCATCCATTATATTATTTTCCGAGTTAAAACATGGGGTTTGTTGAATTCATTTCTGACTTTAAATTTGGGCCACCGAAGCGTGGGAAGGTGTTGATTGGAACAGACTATAAATTATTTTACTATCTACCTTTTGTTTGGCGGGGCTATACATCGACCTTGAACACGTGGCAGTGAGCGCGCTCATTTGGAACCTGCCTCTAGATTTCACCTTTTAAGTTACGTCAGGATGACACGTGAAGAACTCTGCTGGTTCCTTCATACTTAGCCCATTTGGGCTCTGTTCCTGTTTGACTCATGTTGAACCTTAGACACATGGAGAGCTATCACCTATTTGAGTTTCCACTTTGGAAGCACCTTCTGAAATTTTACTAAGGCGACGTGTGTCTCCTTCCCACTAGTTCTGATGTGGCGATATGGCTTATTTGAAGATTGGCCCTTTTGTCTCGCTTCTAAAATGTGTTGTTGAGGCATGTGGAGGCTCCTGAGACTGCGCATACTTTGCCAAATTTAACCATCGGATCTGTCTCTTTTTGGGCCTAGGACACGTGGTGAGTTTGCGCCCACTGAGAGACTAATTCTTGGATTTTAATTTTTAAATGGCGTCGTGTGGATGTGTGTCTCTTTCCATCGGGGTTAGACTTTTCAATTACCAACTCTGTCTCTCTATTAAACTGAATGTGTGGTGATCTGCCGATTTAAAGATTGGTCCTTTTCCGCACTTACAAAATTACGTCGTTGTGGCACGTGGAGGCTCGTAGACCTGCTCATACTTAGCCAAATTTAACCATCGACTTTGTCTCTTTTTGGCCTTGGACACGTGGAGAATTGGCACACGCTTTAGGAAATTTGCCCTGATTTGAATCTTTAAAGCTGCGTAAATGAGGCACGTGGAGCCGTCCGCTGAACCCTCCATACTTAGCCAATTTTAGCCCGTTTTACCTTCATTTTGTACTTGGGACATGTGGAAACCTAACACTTAATTGAAGACTATCCCTTGAACCACCTCTAGAGTTGTGTCATTTGGACGCATGGATGCTCCTTTGGACCTTGAAATATGACCAAACTGCATCTAATTAGAGAGACCCAAGTATTACCGTGGATTACGAGGTAAAATTTAACAGGTAAGATCTACCTCACTCTCATTGTGGAAAAATGTAGAAAGAAAAAACTCCACCATCTCCCACTCGATTTTCAAATTTCTTTACATGGTGACGAATTGAAAACAATACAAAGTCCATGATCCTGAGGGCATAGAAAGGTTGAAAATTTCATTCAAAAGAGGACAACAATAAAATTTTCACCCGTCAGGATAGGGAAATGAAAATTTATTAAAACAAGTAGATTGGGAAATTGAAACAACTCTAGGCATGGGTTTTAATCTCTTCAAACTCTCAACTTGGTTTAAATATTTTAGGAGGGTGAGAGCTCAAAATTTTCAATTTAACTTGGAAAACGAAAAGTGGTTTTTCGGAGACAACAAGCAGATAATGAGTTTAGGTCAAAATAGGAAAAACATGGAGGAAATGGTATTGGAAAATGGTGATGTCGGGCTTATAAGGTAACCAACGCAATCGGTTTTGTATGGTACGCCTTGGCCAGTCATGTCGGAGTTAGGGTTATAAAGTTGAAATACCGTATTTTATGGAATCATTGTTGTTGTTGAATTTGAGAAAATGGTAGAGTTGAGTGAACTTGTACATTTTTCGGGAGGAAAAAGACAAGCTATTGTACTAGGCTAAGGTGGAGGTGACTAAGTGTTGAGAGGAGCTAGGTAGACGGGTCCACTAGAGTAGTTGGAGATGTGTGATTGGTGGAGAGAGTTGAGGTATATTTTGGTATGGTGGAGGTAGGAGAGGGGTCGGGTGGACCACCGGTGCAACGGCCAGATGTGCCACCACGTAGACACCATCAAGATGAGGTAGGTGACATTTTCTAGCTTGTTTTTTTTTCCAATTGTGTTTTTACAATGAAGAAATTTTTGGGTGGGAATGTTAATTTTGAAATATGGGTGAAAAATAGATGAAATTCATGGGGAGGAGGTCAAATATAGGCTAAGTAGGGGGAGAAATAAATGTGGGGTGTAAGTGTTTGGGATTAATTAGGATTGTAGGTTGGTTTTGTCAATTTTTAAGAAATAAAGGAGGGGGTTTCAGTTTTGGGGGTCGCGATAGAGACCAATGTCGGTCAATGTTTGGTCGACGTCGGTTAAATGTAGCCAACATCAGTCAAGACTAAGGTGACCAACATTGGTTAAGTGGAACCAATGTCGATCGAGGATAACTAGTGATGGTCGAGAGACCGATGTTGGTTAGGGTGAAAGAGGGATATGGGTAAGAAGGGTTATGTTTCAAGGAAAAAGAGGTCAAAAGGGGGCAAGTAATGTTGGTTGTAGAGGGGTAAGGGTAACATATGGTCATTGGCTAGATGGGTTAGGTGAGTAGGTGAGTAGAGGGGAGGAGGAGACAGATGAGATAGGTATGGATATCAGGTGGGGTGATGATTAGTCACTGGATATGATCAGTGTAGATTTTTGGTATATACCGACATGCATGTGTCGGATGATAGTGAGGATGTATATGAGGGTTTTGAGATTTTGATCCTATACCGGCCTGCGTGTCAAAGATGGTGAGGATGTATCTGAGCATTTTGAGATACTTGTATGTATTTGTATTGGTGTATATTTGTATTGATACACAAAATTTCATTGTTATAGATGATGAGATTTATGGTATGGATGATGTACTTGTGTTTTAATTTCCATTGTTATTTGTGTATGGATGGAAACTAGGTGAATTAGGCATGGTGGAGTTGAGGTCGTGTAGGCATGATGGAGTCTAGGTTAGTTAGGCATGATGGAGTCTAGGTTAGTTAGGCATGGTGGATTCTAGGTCATGTAGGCATGGTGGAGTTAGGTTAGTTAGGCATGGTGGAGTGAGGTCAGTTAGGCATGGTTGAGTTAGGTCAGTTAGGCATGCTTTGGTTATGTTTATGGGTTGGATTTAATTGCCAAGTTATTGGTAGCATGGAAAAATGAACGATGATGAATATGTATGTTATGGTGTAAATGTCTGAAATATTTGATATGATGGAAATGTGAAATGATTAATGTATGATATGATGATGTAAGAAATAGGTAGATATACATGTTTGTATACTTGTATGTTTGTTTAATTTCCAAGTAGTGTATAAGATGGAAACTAACTAAGGTAGAATGTGAATAGAAAAATGGGTGGGGTGGGGGGTGGGTTAGGGTGAGCGGTGGCTAAGATAACCTCCAAGGGCCCCATGCCCTTGGAGTCTTCTATATAGCCTCGGTAAAAAAGGGCTACATGCCAACACATAGTTCTCTCATAAGCTAGGGAAAAATAAGATGAGGTAGCGGAATGGGTGGGTAGGTTTTAGGTATGATTGAGTCTAGGTCGTTGAGGCCTGGTTGGGTTTAGGTCATTTTAGGTAGGGTTGGGTTCAAGTCATTTTAGGCATGATTGATGTTGGTGAAAGGGGAATCCACACATGTAGCTGTACACAAAACCTCGAGGCATTAGTGAAATCCACACATGAGGGTCATAACATCCCACGATGCTTCCATATAGCCCGACTTGGTTGGGTTTACACCCACACTCCCATACATATGAGTCCCGCTTGGCATCTGAAGTTTAGGCGCCCCATGGGCCGGCTACATGATGTAACCAACCGAGTGGGATTTGAACATGGGTGGTCGCTTTGATACCAAATGTAACAAATGTTACACCAAAATGTTGAGGCATTAGTGAAATCCACGCATGAGGATCATAACAATCAACTAAAATGTAGGTATCAATGGTCTAGTCCTGTATAGGGTAATCAATAAGTAATGAAGAAGGTGAATGGTAAGAGGTGACAAAAAGAGCCACCTAATTGATAAGAACCATAATGAGTCTACCATACCAAATATTGTCTTATGAACGTAAGACCCTAAAGGCATTGCATGATTGACTATGCTAAGGGTGAAGAAAGTCACATGATCATGAAATTTTGTTTTTGCGGCAAGTCCCTTAAGAAGGTAGGAAATTAGGGTGAAAAAGGAAATGAGGTGAAAATGGTTGGTTTAGCATCACTTGGTGTAAGAAAGCATGCCTACTTGGAAAGAGACCTAAGATCAAAATAGAGCAAGTCCATGACAAAAAAATTATCATTTTCTTCTTTTTGTTGTTGTTTTGATAGACTTGATCGATGCGGGAAGTCTATGTGGGATGAGTATATTATCTCCTTGAGGTCTTCATGAACTGATCGATGTAGGAAGCTTTTGAATATTTTATTTTATTTTGCAAGAATAGTCCTCTTTTGATGAGAGACTAAGTACAATATGGCTAGCTTTGTATAGTTGTCCTTTGAGGGAGTAGCCTATTTATAGCAGCGAGATCAAAGAGAATAGATGTCCTTTTGAGGGAATCATATTTTTGCTAGAAGTTTGACTCAAGGAGTTGAATCCCATTTTATTTTTGAAATTTATTACTTTTGGACTTTTAAGTCATGGAAAAGACTATAGAGAAAAATAGGCTCCTGGTTTGAAGGCAAAACCATAGCACACAGAGGCTAACTATGGAAGAGATAATTTACATTATGAATGACCATGGGATTCCATCTTGAAAAAGATGAAAAGTATCCATGAGAATCATGCCATGAGTAGGGTCATGGTACTCATATTGAAGATAGGGCTGAAAAAGTGATGGGTAATCACATGATCCTAGTTTAGTCGTTGATCCTTAAGATAGGTAAAATGGAAGGTGAACGGTGCTCAAGGGACGAGTGTTTAATAGACAAGAGGTGATATAGGACTTAATTAAACAATATAATAGAAAAAGATGTAAGGAATTGAGGGGCTCGGATTGGGTTTACCTTTGATTGAAGACAAATGATAAGCACTTGATCCATAGGTATGAGTAACGATGTAAGGTCCAAGCCAATTAGGATTGAATTTTCCCCATTTAGCTTTCTCCTCTTTGGTTACATGTTGATTGTTCTTTAGGAGGAGGTCGTTGATCTAAAAGGTTCATTCATGGACACGTTTGATACATTTTTGGTAGATTTGGAGATGATCAAGAGCATTAAGACAACGTTCATCTAATAACTCTAGTTGTGTCAAACGGTCCTGGCGAAAGTCATCATCGTTAAGAATCTCTTTGAGTGAAATACAAAGAGATGGAATTTGGACTTTGAGAGGCAGGAAAACTTCTGTACCGTAGACCAGAGAAAAAGGTGTGCCAGGATTGAGGTATGAATACTAGTATGGTAAGCCCATAAAGCAAAAGGAATGTGCGTGTGCCAATCCTTTCTTGTATCATCAACCACCTTCATAAGAATTTTGTTCAAGGTTTTGTTGGTTGATTTAACTTGGCCATTTGTTTGTGGGTAGTAAGGTGAAGAAAAACTAAGTTGAATGCCAAAGGTGTCACAAATTTTCCATAGGGTTTTGTTTTTGAATTGTTTTCTGCATTATCAGTGATGAGGTGGTGAGGGACACCAAAGTGACAAATAATGTGATGGTTGATGAATTCACAAATTTTCTCATCTTTTGTAGAGATGAGGGGGATGGATTCTACCCATTTAGTGTAGTATTCAGTTGTGGTAATAATCCATTGATGGCATTGTGAAGAATGAGGATTGATCTCTCCAACAAGATCTAAACCCCATTGAGAGAAAGGCAAAGATCTCGTGCGACCTGTAAGGCATGACTAGGTGTGTGATGAAGATTAACATGTTACTGACATTTTACACAACATTTGACATAGTCATAAAAATCACGGTTGAGGGTGGGCCAATAATAGCCCAGGAGAAGGATGTGTTTGGTGATAGCCAAGCCACTAAAATGACCTCCAAAAATTCCGTCGTGAACTTCCTTGATGGTGTAGGGAATTTTAGAACTTGTAAGGCATCGTAAGAGGATACCATCAAAGCCACGTTTATAAATAAGGCCACCCATGATGACATAGCGAGAGACACTTTTGAGAAAGGTGCGTTTCCCATTACGAGTAAGGTCGGGAGGTAGAATTGATAGGAAAGGTAGTCTATAAACTACTTATACCAAAGGTCACGTGGGTCAGGTGTAATGGTTCCGACGAGGTTGATGTCTCAAAATAGATAGGAAGGTGATTGCAGCCTTTGTACTGTGATAAATATTTTTGAGTCGGAAGGCGAGGAAGGAATCTAATAAGCAAGGCACACCACGGTATTCATAAATTTTTAGTGGAACATGGAGTGGTTTGAAGCTCATAACGGTCAAAGGTAGTCAAAGGTATGTCCACATGATGTTTATACTTTTGAAGTATTTCATTCTGGCTGCTATGTAACATGTACTTGATTTACAACTAGTTGAGAGTCGCCAAAGATATTAATCGATTTAACATCTAAGGTGATGGAGGTTTGGAGACCTAATACGAGTGCTTCATATTCAGTGATATTGTTAGTACAATAAAAATATAGTTTGAAAGATAAAGGCATAGGTTCACCATCAAGAGGAATGAAGATAACGCCTGCACCACCCCCACATTGACATTTGGAACCATTGAAGAATAAGGTCATTTGGTAAACGGTATCATCCAAAGAGAGGGTAGCAATGGATTTTTCCAGGAAATCAAAGTTAGAGGATTGATTTCCGAAGAGGGGTGTATTTGTAAGTTTGTCGGCGATAGTTTGTGTAACACCTCTAGCATGACAAGTACCTAAGATGACTTCTACCTAGAAGATGCAAAAATTGACATGTGATTTGGTCTTAAGACGGTGTACTCTTGTGACTATGGAAATCATGTTTGTAGTAGAAAATAATCCATCCTTTGTACATGTTCATGTTTTCATGTTTATTGTATTTAATAGGAACAACCCACCTCCTTATGCGAATAAGTTCATTGCTTAAATGAGAAATCTGGGTTCAATTTTTATAAACTCTTCCTATTTCAGAACAACATTACCTTGGATCAATTCCATTGATCCAAGGTATGCTTTTAATTCATAATTTTTGTGGTCATAACGACCAAGTTTGTTTGATCAGTTGATCAATGGATTCTGATTGTGTTAGAGAATTAATAAGGTCTTGAAACCCTACAGTATGTTGGATACGAATGATAACTCATTTTTAACTATAGGTTTAATGCTAAGGAACTATGTCCTAGAACTAAGCCTAACCTATGTCTCTTTGATCTTTTGAATTAAGATGTTAGGACTTAACCTAGAAACCTACTTTAGACCTATGTTGATATCCTAAACTTATGTTAATCTAACTAAAGTGTGGCTAACCTAGAAGGGGGCCTATGGGACATATGAACATTGGGAGGTTGGTGGCATTAGTTTCAAGGTAATTAATGAGGTTTAAGTGCATTCTTATCCTTCCCTACTACCAAATTTGGCATGGGCATTGGAAAATTAGGGGAAATCTTAGTTGGCATCTCCATCGGAATTGGTAGCATGCAAATTTGAAGTTAGACTTCACCAAAAATGTAGATGGCGGTGGTGTGGAGAAAAAGGAGGGAACTGTTGTCCTTTGCATTTAATGACTTCATTTTTGGCGAAGAAACTACCTAGGAAAATGCATGGCAGGTTTTTGCATGGTTGTTTTGGTCTTTCAATTCATTTCGAGCTCAAGCTTTGCATGATGTTTTTCTATCCCTTGAACCACCAGATATATTCTTGCATGACTGGTTATTTTGCATTACATTGAGCTATTTTTGGACTCGAAGAAGTAATGGGAAAGTATTGAGGGTTCTATTGACACTCATGACAAAGAAGAAGGTATTGAAGTTCTTTAAGATATCTTCTTTAGAATGGTGAAGAAGAAACTATTAGAGCTCTACTTGGAAATATTTAACAAATCAAGGAGAAGTGCTATCAGGCATGATAGGCTCTACCCATTAAGTTGTTTTGATTTTTCTTAAGTTTCTTCATTAAAATAAATCTGCTCTTAGGGAACAAATGAGTTTTGTATGATGTTATGATCTCTGCTTTTGATGCTTGTACTGTTTACTGTGATTACTATTTTACTCCACTGTTATGATGGAAGATTGTTCTGAGTTTTGATTCCTTTGTTGGGAAAATAATGAGTTACACTTAACTTCTGTTTGAGTTTGAGATTAAGTTATATCTTTTTGTAAACTTGTTGAAGTTGTGTTAAAACTTGTGAGTAACTTGTCTGATGTTGAACTTGAATGAATCACCTTGGGAACAATCTGGTTTTTTTCATGGTTGTTAGTTTAACCTGCTTGTGTGATTTGTGGAGTTGTTTATTTAATTCTATTAACTTCTCTCGGTGTGAGGAGAGGGTGGTATAGGTTTCGTTCTTCTTGATTTGACTTGTTGAGTATGTCTTTCTCTTTTACTTAAATCGAGATGCAGATTAATCTTGTATGATCTCGTGGTAAATAATGTTGAACTATAGGTAGCTCGAATACTTAAATGGAGGAACTTATTCGAGATAAATCTTGTGTCACTCAATGATAATGCTTTTAAGGATTAACAGCTTGTTTTTCTTGTCTAATGTTGAATTGTGTTTGCATCTTTAAGAAGATTACTCTTCTTTAACCCTAAGCTTTAACATATCTTTACTGGTTGTGAAAGAATGATCAAAACATGGAGGGAATGTGAATTCATATGACTCTTGTGTTTTGATTTAGTGTTCTAGCTTATGTATTTTCCATTGTAGTCCTCTGTCCCTATGAGTTTGGGGAAAGTTAAATCGTTTTGAATTTCTTTTACTTGGGTTGGAAGTTTACATATGCTTGGACTTTCTTGAACTCAGTCATTTTATTGGGGTCTGATAAATGAAATCGTGTTGGTTTCTTGAAAGGAATTCATGCTTTAATTGAAGTTTACTCTACTTGAAACCCGTAAGGGAGGTGTAAATTTGTTTTGTTCCTTGTGTATTCAAGTAACCTTTGAAATTTGGACAACTGTGCTAAATAAAGGAAAATGGTCCTTGGGTATAAGCATATTGTTTTCTATTGTTGTTGTCAACTTTAAGGTTTGACAAC
Source organism: Taxus wallichiana var. yunnanensis (assembly GCA_018340775.1). NCBI lineage: Eukaryota > Viridiplantae > Streptophyta > Pinopsida > Cupressales > Taxaceae > Taxus > Taxus wallichiana. The sequence goes on from CM031236.1 coordinate 681,603,709, forward strand.
TCAATGGAATTTGTTGTTGTGTTTGGTTTGCTTGATTCTTTTCCTTGACCGTTAAACTTGGTTCAGCTCACTCTGATTTTAAATAATTGGGCATCGATGAAAAAGGAATCGATTACCCTATTTGGATTTCACTACGTTGATTCATTTTCCTTATCTAATTTGGGTCTGAGCTAGAGGGTGGGTTATGACTTGCTCTTCTGAATCCTAATTTGATCTCTGTTTTGAGATTTTGGGTTTTTACTTATATGAATGACCGTATCTATATACATTGTCCATTCATGGTTCTCTCTTGATCATTCAAAGGAAAAATTGGGGGATGGTCTCTCTTTCTAATGGTGATAGGATTGCATTAATGAATTGCATTAGAAAGAGACCATCCCAATTTTTCCTTAGGATTTAATTTTGTTTACCCAAGAGACTAGATATTTTATGATTAAATAAAAATCATTATTGAAATGTAATTTTGGAAAGGAAAGTTGTATTTTTAATTGATCTTATTGATGTTGTTTAACACTAAAAATTTCTCAAGTTTTTTGACTTATAATGCATGAAACCCGCTTTGGAGAATGACATAATTACGGGTTTGTTTGATCTTGATGTGTGATCTTTTTGAGTATTACAGTGAATGGAAATGATAAGCTTATCTCTAATTGATTTCATATATAATTAATAAACCCTTCGAGTTGATTTAATATGAATTAGAGGTTAAGGGAGCTAGATAAACTACCCTCGTATTTAAAGGTAACTTATTAAAGTTGGCACTTTCGTGATTGTACATTCAACTAAATCACAATGGATTTACTAAAATAATGTTTGTGGGTAAATGAAATCATGATGATAACTTGTAAAATAATATGGAGTTATAAATGAAAAAGGGAAGGCAAATTTTACTCGTAATGATACACATCTGTTTGAAGACCTTTTAGAATTAAATCCTAATGTCATCTTAGATAGAGGAAGGTGTGCTTCCTCTTGATTAATTCCTTAATCAGAATAAGACCAATGAAAATAAAATATTTAGGATTAGAATTCATTCCAATGAAGTCTATTATAAAAGATATGATTTAGAACTTAAACAAGTTAAGACTTGGATAAGTAAATTAAGTTAACATCATTGTTAGTGTGATGAATCTATTTGTGAATCTGAATCATAAATTAGAATATCAATGGATGAAAAAAATATTTAGAAAAGGTTTGAAGGTAGATGTATCTGCATAGAAATTCCAATTACGAGTTTTTCTTGTAACCCTAATGGTTAATGAACCTAGTTGTTCAGTAGGGCTGCTATAATTAACCCTTAATAAGGAAAATTATTAAGTCATTAAATTATTTCTTGGGTATGTACATCTAGATGGGGTGAAGTCAGTCGGATGTTGGCACATGCCAACCGTAGTAGTACTGATACCTTCATGAAGACTTAGGTCTTCATGAGTATATTGTGTTACTGAAAATGACATGTTCGCAACACCCTTCAGAGTTTGATCATCTCGATCTACATAAACTTAGAATTGATCTTAGTTCTGCCCTGGGTTAAGTTAGAAGCATGATCTAGTGTCGGGGAAAACTCACAATGGCTTAGGATAACTAGACACACGCAATCGACTTAGGTCGATTTAGTATGTCTATGTACCCTTGGTCACCGTGATTATTCCTCTACACTAAACTATGTTGCTAACCTTGGTTAGGTTAAAACTTGAACAAGTATACTTGAAGTCGGTGAAGACCATTCTAGATAATAGATGAAGTGGGGTGAAGGACATATTCCATTTGATGAGTATGACGTCTAGGAATATAAACATGAACAATATGCTGAAAATATTTGGCCAACGTATCGTAAGATGCTGAGTTACGTTGTCCTATGTCACCTAGTTTAAGAAGTGGGATTTCAAATGAATATTGGTAATAGATATTCAGATAAGCCTCTTAAATAGAACACTTAATACCCCAAAGGGGTAAGAGAACCAATTATACTCGGTATAAAAAAATTTAAGTTAACATGAGAGATCAGTGTTCCATCGAGTCATTTCTGTAAACGCATATGGTTTTCTGTTATGAGATTGATTGGCTCGGAATGTGTGTTATAAATTATGATTATTTATAACATAGAACATTATTTAAAAAAAAATCCCCTATTCTAAAGTCTTAAAATGGGAATGTTATAGTTTGACCTTTAATAGATTTTTTATGGATGAATTCGAGGTCGATGTCTGCGAGAAGCATTAACCAACGTGCAACACGTTGATGTTGGTAGGGCTTGGTGTACATGTAATGTAAGGGGTTGGTATTGGTGACGAAAAAGGTTTTATGATTGAGTAGGTAATGAAAAAGTTTAGTGGAAACAAAAACTAAGGCTAAGCGAGCTTTTTGGCATGGGTGTATCCGGTTTCATATTTCAAAAGGGTACGCTTTATGTAATAAACCACTTTCTCCCCGATGTTGATTGTTGTGATGGGCAAGCATGGCACCCAAGGAATGATCTCAGTGCGAAATGTAAAGGTAAAATGGTTGGTTATCCCTAGAGGAACAAGTACGAGTTGTTGGAGAAGGTACTGTTTTAATGCCTTAAAGGATTTGTGAAATTCATCATCCCATTTGAAAGAGACGTCCTTTTTTAGGAGATGATGAAATGGGTGGCAACGGTTAGAAAGTTGTAAAATAAAATGATGAATAGATTGCAACTTACCTTGTAAACTATGAAGTTGGTGAAGGTTAGTAGGTAGAGGAATTTTTAGAATAGCCTTTACTTTAGCGGGATCAACTTCTATGCCACGCAAAGAAACAATAAAACCAAGGAGATTTCCTGAGAGAACAATGAAGACACACTTCTTTGGTTAAAGGTGAACACAATATTTGATGAGATGGTCAAAAATGACCTTCAAGACTGTAAGGTGTTCGGCTTGATGTTTTGATTTGGCAAGAAGGTCATCTACGTAATATTCCAATATATGATGCATGATGTCATGGAAGATATAAGTCATAGCTTGCTGATATGTAGCACTAGCATTTTTAAGGCCAAAGGGCATGAATCGATAGCAAAGGTTCCCCAAGGAGTGATGAAGGCAATTTTATGTTGATCTTCCAGGGGTGAGTAATATTTGGTTATAACTTGAAAAACTGTCCATGAGTGATAACATCTCATGGCTAGCGGTAAGATCAACTAGTTGGTCAATACTAGGTAGAGGAAATTCGTCTTTGGGGAAAGCTAAATTAAGGTTGCAGAAATTTGTGCATATGTAGAGTCCTTCATTTTTTTTGACAAGAACAATACTAGAGATCCATTGGGGATAATCAATGGGTAGGATGAAGGAAACTGAGAGAAGGTGTTGAAGTTCTTCTTTGACAAGAAGGGAAATGCGAGGATGCATTTTTTGTAGCTTCTATTTTACGGGTTTGGATTTAGGAACATTTACGATATTGTGGACCATAATGTTTGGGTCAATACTGGGCATATCAGCTTAGGACCAAGAAAAGACGTTGCTATAATCCCAGAGGAAATAATTGAAAGCTTCTTATTCAGTAGCATCTAAATATTGACCAATCTTTAGAATGTGTGGGTCATCCTGAGTGTTAATATTGATTTTGATGGTTGACTCATTTAACATGGTTTGCATCTTAGAAGGAAATGACTGATGAATATAAGAATCTTCCACACCAAGGTAGGTGAGGATAGACTCGTCATCCTAACATTGAATAACGTTAATGGATGATGTATCATCATTGATCATGTCAGGATACAGGAAGGGAAGAGAAGAGGGATCCTCACCATCACGTTGATAAGTCAGAGGTCCCAGGAAATGGTGTTCATGAAAAAAAAGTTAATAGGAATAGATTTGAGATCTATAGACTCCGTGGGTGAAGGTGGTGATGTTGGTGAATGGGGTGGAGAAGGTTTGTCATCCTCGATGAGGTCGATGTGGGCCTTCTTGGAAGATGGTTCAAAAAGCCAATACCACTGTAGTCTTTGTGTTTATGTGTGGTACACGAGATGACAAGTATGATGGCCTTGTTCGTAGAACCCAAAGCCAAAGCCTTTCCATGCACAACGGTGAAGGAAAGTGTGGGAAAAGTGGTGGTTGGTGAGAGATTGGAGGTCAGATGAAAATGGTCATGTTTGGGAAGGTGGTTCAGGTGAATAGGTGGAAGTGTCAAGTCCCCCATATGTTAAGTTGGTACGAAGGTGGGGAGGACCGTAAGGGAATACCTTTCCTATGCAATGGTCATAATGAGGATGTTGGCGTAGGTTACCATACTCTTGTGGAGTAAGGAATGTGTTTATGTTGTACAAGAAATATTCCCCCAGTGAGGTGTTGAAAACACCTTCGGTGAGTGGATATGTGTGTAGCCAGAATAGATGAAGTACTAGGTGATTGGGAAGAAGAAGGGTGAGTTGGTTGGGAACTAGCCAAAGTTAGCAGATGGGTTAGGCTGAAAGCCCACGAAATAATGGGTAAAGAAGAGGTAGGCATGGGTGATGTAGCGGCAACATCAGTGGACGGGGCTATGGATGAAGGAGAAGTGGCAAAAATGGTAGATGACATAACTAGTATGAGGACATCATTAGGTTGGTACAACATGTTGCAAGTTTTAAATGGAAAAGGGTCAGTTGGGATGGTATAGTTATGTCCTTCATGTTCAAATTTTACACAATGATGTAAAGTTTAAGGAACACAACCCATGACACGGATCCAAGGTCATCCAAGAAACAGGTTATACTGGAATTCCCCTTCTAAAATGTAGAATAATTTTGGCACAATATGGGGGACCACGAACGTGAAGAATAATGGTGCCAAGGGTGGAAGTGATGACATCATTGAAGGAGCACAACATAACTAGGTTATTATGCATGAAATTTGAAGGGATGTGCATTTTATTATATGTGTGGGAGGATATGATGTTGATGTTGGCACCGCCATTGATCATAACGCGTCAAACATGAATATTATCGATATAGATGGAGATGAAAAGAGTGGGATCAGGGTCATCTGATTGGAGAGGTACGATCTCCTCATCGAAAAGATGAGGCATCACTTGATGAGTGGGAGCAGGGGTAGAAGAAGGAGATGATTTGGTAAGAGAGGCCACATGGTGAGGGTTGATAATGGAGGCTATTGGTGTGGGGTCATTAGGTAAAACCTCGATGGATTGCAAAACCTCCATGAGGGCTTGTCGATGAGATTCAGAGGTTTGGACGAGATCATACAAAGAATTTTTTGAGGGATTAGTGTAATTGTTTTATCATTGTACAATGGGTGACCCCATCATAAATAGGGTATGTGGGTCCTCGAATGGTAATTTTGGGTGTGGGTGTAGATGGTATGTTAGGCACAGGATTAGTGGATGGGATGTTTATTTTTCTTTTCCTTTTTCTTTTTGGGCACGAGTGGAAACTTGGATCATGTTAATCTAAGGAAGAGAGGTGGATGGAGAAGGTATGTCATGAGTAGTATAACAACATGATGGACAAAAACCTAATGCGGGGTAAGAACCTTGCAAAATGAGTAGGGCACTGATGGAATTTAGGAGGAGGTTTGGCCAACTCTCTAATATGGACCATGTTGATCTTGAATGTTGGAGGTGGATAAAAAGGTTTTGGAGGTGGAGATGTGGGCGGTTGAATAGGTAGTGGACGAGGATGTGTGGTGATTGGTGAAGGTGGAATAGAGTCCTCATCTAGAAGATCATCATCATCAAAATTTTCTTTAGGAGGGCATAGTTGGAGAAGAATGGTTTTTAGAGCCTTACAGTTCTCTACATCATGTCTTGGCACACGATGGTAGGCACAAATTTTAGTTTCATCAAACCCTTTTGGTTTGGGTTTGAGTGGGTCATAAGGTCGAAGCGGCGGTAATGTGATAACCAAGGTATCTAAGAGGTTGGCTAAAATTTTGGCATAAGACCCTACCAATGGATCACAATGTGAAGTGAGTGTGGGTTTGGGTGAAGGTGCGGATGATTGTGGTGGAAGAGGTATTATAGGAGGTGGAATAGGTTTGACCACCAGTTTGGTAGGTGGTATTGTCTTAGGTTTTGATGGTACTTGCTTGGGTAAAGGTATGGTAGATGAACTAGCAATAGAAGGTATCATGGGTTTAACTACCTTTTTGGAGGGTAGTGGGTTCTTGTCCTTGGATTGCACCTTCTTGGGTAAAGGTGAGGTAGGAGTACGTGATGTAGAAAGGAAAGCAGATGATGGAAGAGGACGGGTTAGCCACGGTGATAACGGAGGTGTTGTAAAGGTTGCTTTGGTAGAGTTCGGTGGAAGGTATGGGTTGAAGTCGCATAGGTAGTGATGGGGTTATGGTAGCTGGTGGAGGTATAGGTGGTAAGAAAGTTACAGTGATGACGAAGGTTGTGTAGGTCGATTAGATGTAATAAAGGATCGTGATGAAGAGGCGGGTTGATGCACTTTTGTTTTGCTTTGGGTAGGAGGTTTCTTGACCAGGGTAGATGGGTGAGGTCCGAGGATAGACGGAAGGGGTGAAGGTGATCAGAGGCATGGTGGGTGAAACTGTGTATGTAGTCTTGAAATTTGGGTCTTCTTTTTAGGTGGAGGATTGGATTTTATACGAGCTTGGGAGGATGTGGCTAATTCCAATTTGATGGGTGGATGGACAAGGCTTGATGTCGGCATGACACCTAGGGTAGTGATAGGTCTAGAGATGGGAGAATATTTAGGTACGAGATAGGTTCTTAGGCATAAGAATGGGTTTGGTTGTGGTTAAAGGTTCGGATGTAGGCAAGGGTGAAAGAAGAATCCATTTCAACATGCATGGTCATGGTTGATTTGGTCACTTGAAATACCTTCGGATAGATCGTGGAGGTATCAATAAGTGACATCTACATTTGGGTTGAAAAGGGTAACCAAAGGTGTCCCTAAAGCATGGAATTATCAACGTAATCCAAGAGGTCGGCTAGGTATGAAAATGAAACTGTTGTAAGAGGAGATGCAACTAGTTTAGTGGTAATCCCTGTAAAACATGTGTGTGAGACAGGGGAATTGGTTAGCCTTGGAATCATGGGTAAAGAGTAGAATGTAGATCAACGAGATCCTAGAATGCTAATGGGGAATTCTCCCCAATAAGTAGTGGCGCTTCTAAAGGATCCCTCATGGGTAAGAGCGATGGTAGATGGGGTGAAGTATATTCTTCTTTTGGTGGAGAAGAAACGATGACGATTCTCTCGTGGGTAGGAGAGTTAATACCATTGATTGTTCGATAGGTTGCGAGGTAAATGGTGGAACAGAATCAACAGAAATTGTGGACTCCTTTGTGGGTGAAGAGGGAGACAAAGGGGACTCCTCTATGGGTGAAGGATTAGATGAGGTAGGCTCCTCTATGGGTAGAGGAGCTTGTGCTAGAATCTCCTTGATAAACAAAATTGGTGCAAATTGAGGAATGAATGGTACGATATAGAAAATAAAGTGGACCTCACGAAAATTGTTGTCATTGGTTGAAGGTTCACCATTTTGATTAGATGATGGTGTATGATTAGGAAAAAAATTCTTAAAGATATGCAAGTTTTGATTTTCCGGTGCGTTTGGGTTGTCCAGGACAAGATCTCCATTATCTAACATTTCCTAGACAATGTTCTTGAAGGTTATGCAATTACCATCGCTATGGCCTTTGACACAATGATAATTACAATAGTCATGTTCCTTATACCATGTAGGCATAGGATAAGTGGGATTGAAACTAGTATGAGGTTTTATGGGGGAATTGCAATGGCTCTGACCTTAAGAAGCTTTTCTAAGACTGAAGAATAGGGCTCTCCAATTGGAGTGTACTTTCGTTGTTCCCATCTGAACTGAAAAGTTTGAATGAGAGAAAGATTGGAGGAAGGTTTGGCTTGGTTAGATGGATGAGATGGACCATATTTGAGAACTACCATGCTGGCAGATCCTTTGGTTTTGAATAATTATTTTGGGGCTTTGAAGACGAAGAAGCATCATTTGATTTGAACGTAGTGTTTTGTTTTTCATGACTGAATTTTCTTCTATTCAATGTGTTGGTCTGAAAATCTGTCGGGTGGACAGATCTATGGATAGATGAGCCAACAATGTGCAGGGTGTAGCCCCTCTTTGAGTCAGCAAAGTGAAACTGGTTTATTGCTATTCTACTAGCAGGAATCTGTGCAAGTCTCACAATATTCTGCCTTCGGGGTTGGGATCTCATCCCAGTAGAGGTACTTCCAACTGTAAAAGAAGGGAAATAAATGAGGTGGGGAGATAGGAAAGATCTGAAGAGAGAAAAGAAATGAATTCCAAAGTAGAAAGGTCAGAGGGTCTATGTTTTAGGCTGGTAGTAGACAGAGCTGAACTTACTTGCATAGACGAACAAAGCAATACTGATGAATAAATGACAAAAGGGTAGAAGTAGATCCAACAGAATAAACGCACAAATCTAACATAAGAAAGATTAAATGCTCATAACACACTTATTTAGCACAAAGTCTTAATATTTGCATTAATATCTTCTTCTGTTACAAAAAGCTCAAAGTCTTTTCTTCTTACTTCTATTCTTCATCTAAAAGGTATCCATCCCTGAATACAACAAGTATCCAAGTATATATAGAAGAAGGAGAAGAAAGAAGGCAAAAGGGAACCAACAACTAATTACAAAATATCTACAAAATATCTAAAATTCAATGTTGACTTTGGACAACTTGGTGGATGACAACATCCCATGGTGCAACATGGATGAGGTCATCATTTGTACCAACATACTATTAGATATTTACAAAAAGAAAGCCAAGAGGAAGAGAACTATTCATCGTCGTCTCGCAGCTGGAAGGGGGTATCTTGCTTCTGCTTGTTGTTCGGGAGAGGTGATGTGGAATTGAGTCCGATATTCCATGAATTTAGTGATCATGGGCTGAAGTTGATCTTGGCAGGACCCTTCGTATGATCACCGATGACTTCACAGGTCTCCCGTTCATCTCTGAGTTTTTCAGGGAGCTTGAAATAATCATTACCTACCTCCATCAGGAACCCCACAAAATCACAGCAAGCCAGAAGGTTGTTGATGCATTCGGTGTCAAAAGTGGCTTCTGGCCCTAACCCTTGCAAGAGGATCTCTTTGAAGATCCGGATAGTTTCATCCACCTTCCTCAAGGTGAAAGAAGGAGTAAGCCTGGAGACATCCTCAGAATGATTTGTTCCATTTGATGCATTGCATCCAGGGCTTCTTCCTTGACTTTGTCGATCTTTTCCAGGAGAAACTCCATCTGGTCGACCCGGTAATCCAACATAGCAAGGATCTTCTTTGGGTACCCTACGGTGGCCCAGAAGATGCCAAATTTTACTAGATCGTCAACGAGCGATTGAGCATTTTCTAGAATGTTTCGTGTTGCAACCTTGCATGGTCCAACTCCTCGGAGATAGGTCCTGCGATCACCTGGAGCTCTTTGTTCGCCTGATTGATGTTCTGATACAACTCGGTGAACTTGACTATTACCTCCTCGCTGTCTTTGAGGATTTGATCCCTCTAGGTGGAAACTGCCATACCTTGTTCACCAATTTTGGCATACTCATTTATCTTGTCCTGACTTAGGACCTCAGGAGTTTCCATGGTAGTTGTAGGAGGTGCACTTGCCCATTTTTTGTAGGGCGTGGAGAAGATTTTGTTTTGTTCCTTTAGCAACCTTTTCTCCTCCTTTGCTTCTTGAAGTTTCTTGCAAAGGGCATCCACTGTAGATAGGGCCTCTCCTTGAAGACTTTCCGAAGACGTTCCCATTGTGACTTGGGTCACTGTATAATCTGTCGAGACAGATCTTCTTTATTCTTGGAAGGATCGGGGTATGCTATCTCCATTACTCTCTCTCCTGATGCACTCTGAGAGAAGCGGGTTATGGGCTTTTGCTTCTTAGTCCCCTTTGACGGGATGACAGAGAAGTCCATTGGTGCGATGGGGACCTTCTTCTTATGTTGGCTTAGGTGCTGAGAGATCCATGCTTGGACTTATGGGAGTGGGACCAGAAGTGGAAGAGGGAGCGGTTGTAGTAGATGAGGGAAATGTGTAGAGACACTTGGTGGTGGCATCGAGAGGGAGGCCGAGAAAGTTCTCACGGGGAAAGGGACAACTGCTGCGGGGAGGAAGACGTGGGAAAGGAAGGGAGCTGAGAGATGAGAGAAGAAATGGTGGGGGACAGCTCCGCGAGAGAAGAGAAGATGGATGACGAGGAAGGAGGAACAATAGAAGATGGGGGAGAGGACACGACCAAAGGAATGGTCGCTTGGGTCACGCGAGGAGGAGGAGAAGGAGGAGAAGGAGAAGGGATAGAAGGGACCTCAACAGTTGTAGTAGTGGTGACACCCTGAGTGGATGTACCCGTCGAAACACCTTCCGCCGCTTCTTTTTCTGGGGATACCAGGCTTACAACCTATTCTTGTGCAGCGGAAGGAGGAATTTTAGGAGCTCCTTCTTGAGTAGAGCTTGATTCACCCTCTTTATCTTTGCCTTTGACCTTAGGTAGATGTTTTGGCCTGACAGGTGCGTTGCCCAATGGAGACGTAGTGAAATCTACCCGAGGTAGATGAGGCCATTCATCCTGCACCAGTGCTCTGTTCTCCAATGTCTCCTTGACCCTTTCTTTAATGGTTTGGGGCACTTTTTGTTACGTCGATCGCAGAAAATGGCGATTGTCTCCATCTGTATCCAGAAATACCTGATCAACTTCTTGATTGGTAGTTTGATAACCCTTTGGAACGATGGCCATGCCGTATTGAATAATTTCTGCCAAGGCCAAGTGGGAGTGGTCCTTCCTTCTAAGTTCGACCTCATGGTACAGGTCGATATAGATGTCCTCGATCTGTGGAATATGGATTGGATCAAGTTTTTCTTTGGGAAGGCAATTCCTTGGATCAAAAGTGGGCCTCACTGGGAAGTTGTGCTTTAGATTGAGCAGTTCTAGTTCGGCAACCATTTCCCGGGCTTTGTGGTGAGAGATGCATGTGTATCTACCCACTGTAAGGGGGAAAGGAGTTCCACCCTTCTTTCTCTTCAGGCACTTTTCATGGTATGTCACGAGTTTACGGATAGCTCCAACAGGATCAGCTTGGGGCCGGCATATCTCGGCAATTTGGTGGGCTCACCCAAGAAGTTAGCTGCCCTGAGATAGGTGAAGGTGGGAAATTGTGTAAATAAGGCCCCCCACTTCTCTGTTGCTGTGAAAATGCTCTTGGTCGTTCGACCATGAGTCATGTTTGGCCTCAAAAGGCAGATGATGCCATAGAAGAAAGCATCGTTGATCTTCGTAAACTGCGGGATGTTGTTCTCCAGTTTCAGCTCTGGGTAGTATTCATATATTTTTACCTAGGCCAAATCCTTGCATCGGCTCAATGCTGGATAATCCCTTTCCGAGGCTGCAGCATAGACTATGTAGGAGTTCATGTAGAACCTCCCCATTGTGGTGAGTTGTTGGAGCTTGTTCGGATATGGTGTTGCTTATTATCTCCGCCCACTCGAAGCGTTGATCAGGTACATTCTTGTTCATGGTCTCCAGGTACCTGAGCATCCATTTATGAAAGTAATGGGCGTCAGAAAGCCCAAATACTCTGCTTAGGAACGTGATAGTATCACTCAGTTCCTCGGAGAAGTCACTACGGTGAATAACCTGTGGCCATCTAGTTATCACCTTCTTGTTCTTTAGGTACACCTCATTCATTAGTTGCATGCACTAGTCTTCATTGTCCTCCCAAGCCTTGATGCAATCTTCTTGGCTTATGGCCACAAAATGCCGTGGTGAGGAATGCCAAGCATGATTTCAAAGTGCCGGGTAGTGAGGTTGATCACGACTTCGCCCTTTTCATTTTGGACACACCTTGTGTCTTTGTTGTAGTGGGCCACTACCATCATGAATTCATTATTTCTTTGCACCGAGGGGATCCCCAAAGACAAAATGCGAGCCACTTGCTACTAGTTTGTCCATCCAAGGACTCCTTTGACTCTCTGGTTCTACGCGCGAAAATCCTCCATATCGATGTGACCGAGCTCTGAGTCTCTTATATCCAGGTCACATTCTACCTGAGACTCGGGCATTCTGACCCTTTGGTACTTGTATTTCATTTCTTCTTCTATAAGCTTGGCTTTACCTTTTGACTTGGTTGGCCTCTTGCTTGATGTAGACATATGTGGATTTGAATTCAGTTGCTGATTTGCAAGAAGAAGAAGTGAAACCCAATGCAGAAGAGCCATGTTAGCTGTTAGATCTTCCATTAAAGTGCTACAGAATAGAATGAGGAGTTAACAATTTAAAGGCCTCGGGCGCGGGCGCAAGGACACTGCGTGCTCTGGGTTAATAGAATGGCACACTGAATCGAAGAGTGTTACAAGGAACAAATCAGCGCCAAAGGGTGCAAGGCACACGGATTTTGCATATTACACCATGTTATTGTAGACCGAGGGGTGCTCCTGCGCCATCTATATAAGGTTAGGTTGGCGCAAATAAACTTGGTGTTGCATGAGATCAGGATGCGCCAATGGCGCATGCAATTGTCATGTAACATGAGAGGATGTTGATGTGCCGATGGCACAGGATAAATGCGTGTTGCACTATCATTCCTGTGCGCAAAAGGGAATTTGGTGCGGTGCGTAGGAAGGCTGCGTAAATAAATTGTGTTCTTTGTAATAGGGTATGCGCCCATGCCAATTTTAGGATTTACTTGGTTTTCACATGGCGCGGGGATTAAATGCGTGTTGCAGTAGAAAAAGTGTGCCTTCTTGGTGCGGCTATATTTTATGCGGCGGGGTGGCGGTGCACGAGGAAAAACATAGTTTTAAACTAATCTTTAAGGTTTTCTCTTTCTTGACAGGTTTGTGATCTTTCAGGCCTCTTTTGAGGTTTTAGATGGTGAAGGGGGCACAACAAAGAGATCCAAGTGATTTTTTTGAGGCGAGAGCCTTCCTTACAGCGATCTGGAAAGAGAGAAAAGCGGTTTGGGGAAAGGTTGCAAGAACGGTAGGAGGGTCTAATGGATTTGCATATTCATTCTATCCTACCACACACAAACAACCAAAACAAAACACAAGAGGAAAAAGAACCACCTACCCGGAATATATAGAATATGAGAGATGAAGCGGGGTCCACGAACGCGACACGAGGACACGGCGTCTTTGGCGGGTGCGAGAGGAATAAAGTTATCACATGTTTTCTGATTGGTGAAAGTGACAGGGCGGATGCGCCTATATATAGGCAAAGGTGTAATAAATGCACCAACCACTTTTTCAAGAGGTGCACCAAAACATGTGTCGACACGTAAAACTATGCACCCTTTGGCGCACCAAAACACGTGTCAACATGAAAATACTTGCACCTTTGGCGCAAGTTTACGACTATCGACAACACATCATTCCTTGCGCCTTTGCGCACCAAAATACTGGCACGAACAATTTATGTGTTAACATGAAGGTGCATGCGCCTTGGCGCACGTAAGAAAGGCGCATCACGGGAAGGCACACCAAAACATGTGTCGACACTTCAAAGGGTGCACCAAAGGAAATGAAGGGCGCAGATTTACTCTGTGTAACACAGATAAAAGGTGCACCCAGCCAAAAGGGACCAAAATGGCTAAGTTCGAGAACTAGATTTCCCAGAAAGGGATTTTGTGACATTCCAAATGCAGAGGGGTCCCTGACGAGGACCAGAGACAAAATTTGGTATGGTTACCTATAAAATTTCCCTCGTCAATTTTATAGGATAACAACTGGCTCTTTCTAGGGACTATCTTTGAGTGAAACTCAAGGTAGAGAACCTCATATCAACATGTGCCTATCCATTGGGTAACAGGTCAAAAATGAGGGCGAGGACAAAAGAAAACACATGATGAAAGAAAACACATAAAAAAGCAAATTATGCAAAGAAGAGAGCAAGCTCTACTTCACGAATATTTTGAGGTGCTTTGCCCATATAGGAAGCGGGAGAGATCGGTTCCATCTAGATATGAGAGATAGAAGCTTTTTCTCCATTGAGTTGTTTAATCTTGAAAGGCCCTCTCCATAGAGAATCAAATTTCCGTGTGCATGCCCTTTGGCTCCCTCCATTTGTCCCACAAAAGCACGAGATCTCCCACTTGGAAATCTCTTTTCTTAGCCTTTTATCGAACAATTTCTTAACTTGGTTTTGATGTTCGGTGATCTTGTCGACCACTCTTATTCTTTTCTCTCCAAGCTCACGATAGATACATGATCCTCTTTTCAAGGAATTTTGAAATTCTCATCTTCGATCGCTCGTATCGTGCAAGCAGCGTGAGAGCGGGGAGCTCTGTAGAAATGGGAAGCTCGGCGTCGGTCCCATATAACACTTGAAAAGGTGACATACCGAGAGACCTCTTGGGAGTAATGCGGTCTACCCACAAAGCGTCATATAATGACTTGTGCCACATTCAGGACTCTCATCAACTAGCTTCCGTATGATGGTCACTAAGTTTTTATTATTGGATTACTGCTGACCATTTCCTTGGGGGTAGTAATCTGAGGCGTGGGCCAAGGTTATCCCGTGTTCATAGCAAAAACCAACAACTTCTCATGAAGAGAAGTTGGAAGCGTTATCAGCAACAATTTTGTTTGGAACACCAAACCTGACAATGATATTCTCTTTGATGAAACTGCAAACAACCTCGGAAGTGGCATGCTTGATAGGTATGGCCTCTACCCATTTGGTGAAGTAATCTATTGCTGTCAGGACATAACTATGTCGGCACTTGATTGGGGATGGAGTTCTTCGATAAAGTCAATTCCCCACTGTCTGAATGGTTCATCAATAATGACCGGCCTGAGGGGAAAAGCAACCAATTTTGGCTTGCCGACAAATTGTTGGTAGAGCTCACACTTTGCTACCCAGGTGGCTGTATCCTGGAACAACGCGTCGGCCAATAGTACCTAGCCCAGATGATCTTGTGTGCTTTGTCATGGAAGAGGAGAAGTGACCACCACAGGCTGAATCATGAAAACTCTCCAGTAGCTTTATCTGTTGTGGCTTGTCAACACATCGCAAGAAGATGCCATCTATTCCACATTTGTATAAACAGTCATCCCAGATGACATATCTGGCCACTCTGAGATTTATAGCACGTTTCTCCTTTAAAGATAGATGAGCTGGACACTCACCATAAGTGAGAAAGAAAGCGATATCAGAATACCATTCGTCATTGGTGGCGAAAAAATAGAACCATGGGTAGAGAATCAACTTTTCTAGCTGGCTTTGTGCTCCCTTGGTGCAATCATCCTTTTCCTCAGGGTCTTCTGAATCTCGGTTTTCAGCCATAAGCTGACATAGGCCCTTGCCCCTTACCAACTTGGTGGGTTTTATATCTAGATCATACTCTTGGACTTTTGCAATCCAATTTCCTCGCAAACTCCCTAACTCCTGTTGAGTTAGGATGGACTTGACTACCGTGTCAGGGACCAGTACCATTGTGTGAGAATTTAGAATGTAATACCTGAAGTTCTTGACTGCTTTGACAACGGCGAAGGCATGCTTTTCCAACTGAGTCATCTTTAATTCGTGAGGCTTGAGAGGAGAGCTCATAAACACAATCGGGATTCAACATCTTCAAAATTATTTTGCATTAAGATAGTCGACACAGTATGCTCGGATGCATAGCTATACATGATAAAATCTCTTGGAGAAATCGGGACATACCAGGACTGGTGCATGAGCAACGGAGGCTTTTATATCTTCGAATGACTTCTTTCCTTCTTCGCTCCACTGGAAAGTTGGTGATCCTTTCATCATGTTTGATATGTGGCGAGTCTTTTCAAAAAGTCGAGGAACAAAGCGCCTGAGAAAATTCACTTTTCCGAAGAAAGAGTGAACGCCGGTCTTGCTTGTGGGTAAAGTAAGGCTCTGAATAGCCTTAACCCTTTTGGCATCTATCTTCATTCCTTCCTTGCTTACAATGTGTCCCAACAACTTTCCCTCTGTGACTCTAAAAATAGAATTTTTCAGATTTAGGGAGATTCCATGTTCCCGGCATCTAATCAATACTTGCTCTAAATGATCACAATGATCATTCCGCTGTTTAGAGAACACAGTTAAGTCATCCAAGTAGACTACGATGACTTTTCCCATCATTCCTTTGAATGCAAAGTCCATGGCCCGCTGAAAAGTGGCGCCGGCATTGGTCAGACCAAAAGGCATCTGTATAAGTGAATGTACCCCAAGGGGTAGTGAATGCTATTTTGAACTGGTCTTGGGTGAGACTTCAATCATATTGTAGCCCGAAAAACCATCAAGCATGGACAACATTTCTGATCCAGTCACTGCTTGCAGAACTTGATCCATTATGGGAAGGGGGTAGTTGTCCTTTAAGGAGGCTTGATTCAAGTTACGAAAATCTACGCATATGCGTATCTCACCATTCTTCTTGCGTACTGGTACAATGTTTGCCACCTAGGTACTGTGATGGATAGGAAAAATGATCCGTGCGTCCAGCATTTTCTAAATTTCAGCCTGGATAGTACCTGAGATCTTAGGATTGTAGTGTCTCTGTTTCTGGCGAAAGGGTTTGACATCCTCTTTCAACGGGATGTCATGTTGGATGTCCTTTGGCTTGAAAGACTTTAGATCGGCATAGGACCATGCTAATACATCCATGTATTTCTTCAGCAACTTGATGAATTTCCACTTCTCTTCGGGTGTGCAACATTTTCCAATGTTTACAAACTGTGGATGTTCTACCAAACCTAAATTGACCGGTTTTGTTTCTGGGGAGGAGTTAGGATCATCTCGCCTTTTCTTCTTGACAAAACAATCGTGTTTGTCAAACAAACGCTCTAGAGAAACCAAACCTTTCGGATTTTATTTCCTTTAAGCTGACATATGCCATCATTTCCTTCGGATTCCCCATTCTGATCAGTAACAAACTCACGGCATGTGGAAGTGGATCCTTCAAAATGAAGCTC
The DNA here is from genome assembly GCA_018340775.1 of Taxus wallichiana var. yunnanensis. Taxonomy (NCBI): domain Eukaryota; kingdom Viridiplantae; phylum Streptophyta; class Pinopsida; order Cupressales; family Taxaceae; genus Taxus; species Taxus wallichiana. Next base: position 681,620,607 of record CM031236.1, read on the forward strand.
ACTAAAATTTTATACTTTTTCAAGAAAGGAAATGAGTTGATTGTCATCGTTGAATACACATGCCGGTCTTTGAGAATTGTCTCAAACGCTTGGGTGAAAACCACCTCAATGGTATATGTGTCTATTTTCAAACCCGAGTGGGGGAGCATGAGGGATGCTGAAACGGCTAATGAGTCGGCCATGTCATTCTGAGCTCTTGGAATGGATTTTATTGAAAAAGCATCAAACTCCTCGAATGTTGTCCCATACCGCGTTGCGGTAATGTTTGAGCCTTTCATTCTTCACTTGGTATATCCTTTTAACTTGATTTACGACCAGCTCTGCATCACCCTGTACTTTCAGATTCTTGATTCCTCTTTCCCTTGGCTTGCATGCCCAGTAGCAAAGATTCATACTCAGCAGTATTATTTGTATTAAAAAACTGCAACTTGAAGGAGAGAGGGATAATCTCTTCCTCGGGAGATATTAGCACGGCTCTAGCACTGCATCCACTAGTCGCGCAACTACCATCAAACTGTAGTGTCCAGATCTTGTTAAGATCCTCTGCTTGGATGAGGACATCCATTTGTCAAACTCAGTAGACAAGAAATAGTTTCCCATCCCTGATGATTCGAAGAGAATTTGGGCTTTGGGGTCATCGGAATTAGTAACCAAGTACTTCTTTTGTGATTCCGGCTCCAACGTTTGCATTATACCTTTGACGGGGATTCTAGCCTTAGACCAGTCCATATGAATCTCTCCACCAACCTCACTGCAAAAAATCCTTCCTAATAGAATTTCGTATCTTTGGAATATCGGCAACAAGGACAGTCATCTTCACTCTTTTCTCTGGGAATGCCACAAATGCAAACTGCGCGTCTTTGATTTGACCGATCAACGGAACCTGCTTGGTTTCCAAGGAATAACATCTGCCAAAAGGCTTGGTAAGGGTGAGACCTAGGGGCATGGGAAACTTTTTCGGCATGACGTTATCGAAGCCACGGAATCAATTATGCGGTTGCTTAGTTTGTGGCCATTGATTAAGAGGAGAGATAGAAAGGTTCTATCTTGCCTAACGAGATGTCGAGGTAACGTTTATGTGAGATCCGAAGGAGTAGAAAGGATTCCTTTTGGGAAACTTGATTAGTTATGACACTTGGCTTTGGATGTATTCGATCAACCTTACAAGCTACTCGGGATTTGGTTGAAGATATTTAGCTTCAGACATCTAGATTTTGGTCTTTTTAGCGTGATCGATTATGTCAAATGCGGCCAAGGGTTGCGTTGATGAAGGAATGAGTCCCTCATTTCGCAATGGTAGGGTAGGATTACCGGTCTTGATAGGAACATGAGAGGACTGATTCGGAGGGGAGATAGGGGAAAAATATCTTTTTGAAAAAGACTTAATAACAGGTTGAGTAGGAAGGGGACTACCTCGTTTAGCGATGGTTGGAGGTGTGTGTGACACGGCCTTCTCTTTCTGCATATTGGCAGCCACTTCTGCTTCTTTTCCTTGTGAGCGGGTAAAAACAACATATGACTACCCGCTTGCATATCCTTGGGTACCCTCTTCTTCGTCAGATTCTTCCTCATCAAATTCCATATACCCGATAGTAGAGTCGCCAGTCGGTTCACCGACATCTTGATCATCTTCACCTGGCAATGAAGGTTCTTCATAATTTTGCTCCTCTTCTTTGATTTCAGCTAAAGCATTGATCGGAGGGGCCTCAGCGCCAACCGTGGAGTAGCTGCGGGTAGGCGGGGCCTTTGTGAGATGTTGTTAGAAGTAAAGTTCCTTTGTGGAATATCTCCTATGAAGTCTTAGAGAAGCTTAAACTAGCTACTTCTTTAAAGCAAGCAAATCATTCGCCATTTTTTAAAATGCCGGATCGGATGAAGTGGCGGGAGAAGGGATCTTTAAGGTCTTGGATGGTTCTCTTTTTAATTCACTAGATATTAGCAAGTTATCTTCAATCCGTATGGCAGCAGCTTGGTGAGAACCAAAGTAGCGACTTGTTCTTGCAAGAGTAAAAAACTTACTTTTGAGCTCATGGCGTTGACGAAGAAACACTTCGATTTTTCGGCGTTGGCAACATGGCGAGGCGGAACTCGATTGATTAGTGAATTGAAATGGGTGATGAAATCATGCATGGTTTCATTGACCTCCTTCTTTAGGTGAGTGATCTTGGATAGTAATGTGAATGCATCCTCGGAAGGCTTATACCTTTCTTCGAATGCAGTTCGCAAGGTGGCCCAACTGGTAATAGATCCGGCCGGTAAATGTTGAAACCATTCCACTGCTGGGTCCTTGCAAGGTTTCTAGAAAGAGGCAACTGACACATCTTCATGGGTCACATCTAGGATACTGCATGACATGATGAACGCAGATATGTGTGAATCATGCTTTGGTTCCTGCTCCCATCAAATTTAGGAAAATTCTTTCGGTTTCCATGTGGGAGCGCATGAATAGGATGTGGTAAAGCCAAAGGGCCCATAGCATTTCCCCATGGTACTGCCATTTGAATAGCTGGAAAGAGAATGCATGCTGGGAGGATGGTCCCACTGAGCAACAAAGCACTGCAAAGTGATGTGGATGCACCTTGTGAGAGGTGCTTCCTTCGTGGAGGTGAGACACTCCTGGATGACCGGTCAGCTGAACTTAGCGATGAGAAGTGTGCTAGTGTAACACTGAAGTTGTGCCTTTGAAGTAGATCAAAGTAGGATCAACTTCTCCATGAGCTCTCCTACTACGAGTAAATGGTTCACCCACCAGTGTACCTTCCAGATCTGCAATATTTTGGAGCAAATCCTAAAAACTCTTTTTGGTTGTACTTGCTGATTTTCTGATTTTTTGACAAAAATCAGCAGCATGTACTTTTCTAAATATTTAATTTTATCCCTCTTTTAACAACCGATTGTGGTTTTAATGACAAAGATCAACGAGGATAAAATGATGGTAAAGCTTAGTAAGCTGATTTTCAGATCTAGAGTTGACTTTTTAAAGAGTTTGAAATTTTTGGTAAACTGTCAAAACTCAGATCTACGGAAAAATATAGATTTTTGTAAAAACTCAGCGAACTAAAGATCTCTAACTAGCCCAGATCTATGGACCTCTGAAGAAAATTTTCAGTTTGGGTCACTTTTGCAAAAAAATTTGGATTTTGAACAAAAGTTTAAAGTTTGCAAACAGGTAGTGATTTTTTTGATTTTTACTGATTTTCTAACATACCACTATCATAGATCTGTTAGATCTGTTCGATCCCCAGTAGAGTCACCAAAAATTGTTGGTTTAAAAATCTGTCGGGTGGACAGATCTATGGATAGATGAGCCAATAGTGTGTAGGGCGTAGCCCCTCTTTGAGTCAGCAAAGTGAAACTGGTTTATTGCTATTCTACTAGCAGGAATCATGCAAGTCTCACAATATTCTACCTTTGGGGGTTGGGATCTCATCCCAGTAGAGGTACTTCCAACTGTAAAAGAAGGGAAAGAAATGAGGTGGGGAGATAGGAAAGATCTAAAGAGAGAAAAGAAATGAATTCCAAAGTAGAAAGGTCAGAGGGTCTATGTTTTAGGCTGGTAGTAGACAGAGCCGAACTTACTTGCATAGACGAACAAAGCAATACTGATGAATAAATGACAAAAAGAGAGATAGATTCAACATAGAATAAATGCAAAATCGACATAAGAAAGATTAAATGCTCATAACACACATATTTAGCACAAAGTCTTAATATTTGCATTAATATCTTCTTCTATTACAAAAGCTCAAAGTCTTTTCTTCTTACTTCTATTTTTCATCTAAAAGTATCCATCCCTTGAATACAACAAGTATCCAAGTATATATAGAAGAAGGAGAAGAAAGAAGGCAAAAGGGAACCAACAACTAATTACAAAATATCTACAAAATATCTAAAAGTCAATGTTGACTTTGGACAACTTGGTGGATGACAACATCCCATGGTGCAACATGGATGAGGTCATCATTTGTACCAACATACTATTAGATATTTACAAAAAGAGAAAGCCAAGAGGAAGAGAACTATTCATCATCGTCTCACGGTTGGAAGGGGGTATCTTGCTTCTGCTATTGTTCGGGAGAGGTGATGTGGAACTGAGTCCGATATTCCATGAATTTAGTGATCATGGGCTGAAGTTGATCTTGGCGGGACCCTTCGTATGATCACCGATGACCTCACAGTCTCCCGCTCATCTCTGAGTTTTTCAGGGAGCTTGAAATAATCATTACCTGCCTCCATCAGGAACCCCACAAAATCACGGCAAGCCAGAAGGTTGTTGATGCATTCGGTGTCGAAAGTGGCTTCTGGCCCTAACCCTTGCGAGAGGATCTCTTTGAAGATTCGGATAGTTTCATCTGCCTTCCTCAAGGTGAAAGAAGGAGTAAGCAAACCTGGAGACATCCTCAGAATGATTTGTTCCATTTGATGCATTGCATCCAGGGCTTCTTCCTTGACTTTATCGATCTTTTCCAGGACAAACTCCATCTGGTCGACCCGGTAATCCAACGCAACAAGGATCTTGTTGGGTACCCTGGGGTGACTGAAGATGCCAAATTTTACTAGATCGTCGACTGAGCAGTCGAGCATTTTCTAGAATGTTTCGTGTTGCAGCCTTGCATGGTCCAACTCCTCGGAGATAGGTCCTGCGATCGCCTGAGCTCTTTGTTCACCTGATTGATGTTCTGATACAACTCGGTGAACTTGACTATTACCTCCTCACTTGTCTTTGAGGATTTGATCCCTCCAGTGGAAACTGCCATACCTTGTTCACCAATTTTGGCATACTCATTTATCTTGTCCTGACTTAGGACCTCAGGAGTTTCCATGGTAGTTGTAGGAGGTGCATTGCCCATTTTCTGCAGGGCGTGGAGAAGATTTTTGTTTTGTTCCTTTAGCAACCTTTTCTCCTCCTTTGCTTCTTGAAGTTTCTTGCAAAGGGCATCCACTGCAGATAGGGCCTCTCCTTGAAGACTTTCCGAAGACATTCCCATTGTGACTTGGGTCACTGTATAATCTGTCGGAGACAGATCTTCTTTATTCTTGGAAGGATCGGGATATGCTATCTCCATTACTCTCTCTCCTGATGCACTCTGAGAGAAGCGGGTTATGGGCTTTTGCTTCTTAGTCCCCTTTGTGGGATGACAGAGAAGTCCATTGGTGCGATGGGGACCTTCCTCTTATGTTGGCTCAGGTGTTGAGAGATCCATGCTTGGACTTATGGGAGTGGGACCAGAAGTGGAAGAGGAGCGCTGCGGATGAGGGAAATGGGTAGAGACACTTGGTGGTGGCATCGAGAGGGAGGCCGAGAAAGTGCTCACGGGGGAAAGGACACTGCATAGGGGAGGAAGACGTGGGAAAGGAAGGGAGGCGAGAGATGAGAGAAGAAATGGTGGGGGATAGCTCTCATGAGAAGAGAAGATGGATGACGAGGAGGGGAACATTAGAAGATGGGGAGAGGACACGACCAAAGGAATGGTCACTTGGGTCACGTGAGGAGGAGAAGGAGGAGAGAAGGAGAAGGGATAGAAGGGACCTCGGTGGTTGTAGTAGTGGTGACACCACGAGTGGATGTACCCGTGAAACACCTTCCCCGCTTCTTTTCTCTACTGGGATACCAGAGCTTACAACCTATTCTTGTGCAGTGGAAGGAGGACTTTCAGGAGCTCCTTCTTGAGCAGAGCTTGATTCACCCTCTTTATCTTTGCCTTTGACCTTAGGTAGATGTTTTGGCCTGACAGGTGCGTTGCCCAATGGAGACGTAGTGAAATCTACCCGAGGTAGATGAGGCCATTCATCCTGCACCAGTGCTCTATTCTCCACAATGTCTCTTTGACCCTTTCTTCAATGGTCTGGGGTGCTTTTGTTTTGTCGATCGCAGCAAATGGCTAGTTGTCCCCATTTGTATCCAGATATACCTGATCAACTTCTTGATCGGCAGTTTGATAACCCTTTGGAACGATGGCCACACCGTATTGAATAATTTCTGCCAAGGCCAAGCGGGAGTGGTCCTTCCTTCTAAGTTCGACCTCATGGTACAGGTCGATATAGATGTCCTCGATCTATGGAATATGGATTGGATCGAGTTTTTCTTTGGGAAGGCAATTCCTTGGATCAAAAGTGGGCCTTACGCAGGAAGTTGTGCTTCAGATTGAGCAGTTCTAGTCGAAACCATTTCCCGGGCTTTGTGGTGAGAGATGCATGTGTATCTGCCCACTGTAAGGGGGAAAGGAGTTCCACCCTTCTTTCTCTTCAAGCACTTTTCATGGTATGTCACGAGCTATCTGGATAGCTCCAACAGGATCAGCTTGGGGCCGGCATATCTCGGCAATTTGGTGGGCTCACCCAGGAAGTTAGCTGCCCTGAGATAGGTGAAGGTGGGAAATTGTGTAAATAAGGCCCCCCACTTCTCTGTTGTTGTGACAATGCTCTTGGTCATTCGACCGTGAGTCATGTTTGGCCTCAAAAGGTAGACGATGCCATAGAAGAAAGCATCGTTGATCTTTGTAAACTATGGGATGTTGTTCTCCAGTTTCAGCTCTGGGTAGTATTCATATATTTTTACCTGGGGCCAAACCCCACATCGGCTCAATTCTGGATAATCCTGTTCTGAGGCTGCAACATAGACTACGTAGGAGTTCATGTAGAACCTCCCGTTGTGGTGAGTTGTTGGAGTTGTTCAGATATGGTGCTTGCTTATTATCTCTACCCACTCAAAGCGTTGATCAGGTACGTTCTTGTTCATGGTCTCCAAGTACCTAAGCATCCATTTATGAAAGTAATGGGCGTCAGAAATCCCAAATACTCTGCTTAGGAACGTGATAGTATCACTCAGTTCCTCGGAGAAGTCACTACGGTGAATAACCTGTGGCCATCTGGTTATCACCTTCTTGTTCTTTAGGTACACCTCATTCATTAGTTGCATGCACTGGTCTTCATTTTCCTCCCAAGCCTTGATGCAATCCTCTTGGCTTACGGCCACAAAATGCCGGTGGTGAGGAATGCCTAACATGATTTCAAAGTGCCAGGCGGTGAGGTTGATCACGACTTCACCCTTTTCATTTTGGACACACCTTGTGTCTTTGTTGTAACAGTGGGCCACTACCATCATGAATTCATTGTTTATCTTGCACCGACGGGGATCCCCTCAAAGAAATGCAGCCACTTTGCCTACTAGTTTGTCCATCCAGGGACTCCCTGTGACTCTCCTGGTTCTAGCCCAGAAATCTTCCATATCGATGTGACCGAGCTCAGAGTCTCTTATATCCAGGTCACATTCTTACTTGAGACTCGGGCATTCTGACCCTTTGGTACTTGTATTTCATTTCTTCTTCTGTAAGCTTAGCTTTACCTTTTGACTTGGTTGGCCTCTTGCTTGATGTAGACATATGTGGATCTGAATTCAGTTGCTGATCTGCAAGAAGAAGAAGTGAAACCCAACGCAGAAGAGCCATGTTAGCTGTTAGATCTTCCATTAGAGTATTACAGAATGAGGAGTTAACAATTTAAAGGCCTCTGGGCGCAGGGCGCAAGGACACTGCAGGCTGCAGGGTTAATAGAATGGCGCACTGAAGAAGAGTGTTACAAGGAACAAATCAGCACCAAAGGGTGCAGGGCACACGGATTTTGCATATGACACCATGTTATTGTAGAGAGAGGTGCACTGCGCCATCTATATAAGGTTAGGCTGGGCGCAAATAAACTTGGTGTTGCATGAGATTAGGATGCGCCAATGGCGCATGCAATTGGCATGTAACAGAGGATGTTGATGCATCGATGGCGTAGGATAAATGCGTGTTGCACTATCTTTCTGTGCGCAAAAGGGGAATTTGGCGGTGCGGGGAAGGGCTGCATGACACACTATGTTCATTGTAATAGGGTATGCGCCGTGCCAATTTTAAGGATTTACTTGGTTTTCACATGGCACGGGGATTAAGTGTGTTGTAAGTGGAAAAAGTGTGCCTTCCAATGCGCGACCGTATTTTATGCAGCATGAGTGGCGATTGCGCCAGGGAAAAAAAACACGGTTTAAACTAATCTTTAAGGTTTTCTTTCTTTCTTGTGGGTTTGTGATCTTTCAGGCCTCTTTTACAGGGTTTTTAGATGGTGAAGGGGGCACAACAAAGAGATCCAAGTGATTTTTTGAGGCAGAGCCCTCCTTACCAGCAGATCTGGAAAGAGGATGAAAATGGTTTGGGGGGAAAGGTTACAAGAATGGTAGGAGGGTCTAATGGATTTGCATATTCATTCTATCCTACCACACACAAACAACCAAAACAAAACACAAGAGGAAAATTAACCACCTACTGGAATATATAGAATATGAGAGATGAAGCATGGTCCACGAACGTGACACAGGATGACGACAGCGTCTTGTGAGTGCGAGAGGAATAAAGTTATCACGTGTTTTCTGATTGGTGAAAGTGACAGGGCGGATGCGCCTATATATAGGCAAAGGTGCAATAAATGCACCAACCACTTTTTCAAGAGGCGCACCAAACATGTGTCGACACGTAAAATTGTGTGCCCTTTGGCACACCAAAACACGTGTCAACACGAAAATACTTGCGCCTTTGGCGCAAGTTTACGACTGTCAACACCTCATTCCTTGCGCCCTTTGGCGCACCAAAATACGGCGCAACAATTTATGTGTTAACATGAAGGCGCATGCACCTTGGCGCACGCAAGAAAGGCACATCACGGGAAGGCGCACCAAAACATGTGTCGACACTTCAAAGGGTGCGCCAAAGGAAATGAAGGGGGCACAGATTTACTCTGTGTAACACGATAAAAGGTGCGCCCAGCCAAAAGGGACCAAAATGGCTAAGTTCGGAGAACTAGATTTCCTGATTTCCCGAGGGGTCCCAGCAAGGGACCAGTAGTTTTGTATGGTTACCTATAAAATTTCCCTCGTCAATTTTACAGATAACACAATGGCACAAATTTCCATTTTTTCACGCCATGGTAAATTCTTCATGTCAAGGTATGGAAGGTTTGTACCTTTAGAGTTGGTGAGATGTACTAGTTAGTGAACAAATCTATAAGCTTAGCTTGAGGTAACTAGAATGTTAATTGGTTAATAAGGCTTCACCAACGAGAAATGAAATATGTGATAGATTCATCATCGTATTGTCATGTCAAGTATAGGTCCCATGGTGACGTTTTTTTACATTGAATGAGAGATGGTCTAAGAATTCTTGAGCCACTTGGTTAAATGAGTAAATGGAATTCTGGGTAAACTACTATACCAATCTAAGGACATGGGGAATGTTCATATGAGTAAAGCAAAGTGTCATGGGCAATTAGATAGCACCCATGTTTGAATGACCGCAAGTGTTGTTGTGGGTCTTCTTTACTTTGTTGAAATGGTTGAACTTGGGAATTTCCCAATGTACATGGTATGGGCGAATGGGGATAGATGGATGAATAGGCTCATTATAGATTTCATCATAAGTTAAGGAGTTATGAGAGCCGAAAACTGATGCTTCTAATGTTTGCATCTTTTCCATCATCATCTTAATGAGGTCATTGGTGGGTTATGAGGAATGGGTGCCCCGTAGTAAAAGGAGGTTGATGATGGATGTATGATGTGGATGACATCCCAGTATATGGGGGTGCCAAGTATGAGAACTACGAAGGGGGAATAGATGTGGGTAAGATATCCCGAATAAGCAATAGACAAGATTGGGGGTTGTTGGTGATGCGTGTAAAAATAGGTGTGTTAGTCGTAACAACTCTTGTTGTAATTAGGGGTAGAGAGTGTGGGATGGAAAGGATGAGGTTTTGGAATGGGGTGTGGGTTTCCGACACCATGGGTGGTCGTGATGCAATGGCTCTATATGAGGTGACATATGTAGATGAGGATATGCCAAGGAGGTCGGTGAAGGGATGGTTGATACCATGGGTTTGATAGACATCATAGGTGCAACAGGTTATAAAGCAGATGTGGGTCTAGTTTAGATACCACAGGTGGTAAATTGGATGAAGGTAATGCCGAGATAGTGGTAGTTGACGCAGAAGTGGGGGCAAGGGAAGGAGGGATAGACACGGGCATGTCGTATACCAACTATCCCGAGGAGTCTTGGGTGGATGAGTGGGTGAGATAGTATTGTAGGGTAGTAGGATTTTGGTCAAGGAGTCTTGCGAACTCCTCACCGTCGTCTGCATTTACTAATGGTAATGGGATGAATTAGATCCATAGGTGATAAGATAGAAGGTGGTGATGGGCTAGGTGGAAGTGGCTGAAGGATAACATGAAACACAAGGGCATTGCTTGGTTACGAGTCAAAACCATGTGAATTAGCATAGACCTAGTAAACTGTACTCTATAAATGACACAGAAAATAATAGAAATGGAAAAGGCTAGATTCTGGGAGGTGAAACAGGTTGGTGTTCTAATTAAAAATCAGAACAAAGGAACACTCGGTGGTTACGATAATCGATGATGGTAAAGGAAACCGATACTAAGTACTTTGGGAAATTCACGCTTTTGTAAATGAGGCTAAAATTATGAAAATGAAATAACAAAGTTGTATTTGATTGTGATTTTAGAATTCAGGGGTATGATGATGTCCTGAGAACTTAAAAAGAATAGAAGATGTGATGAATGCTATTTTTGGTAGATGACCAAAAGAGTGGAAATAAAAAATGGTTAGGTAGACTAATATCGCCAGATGTAAATCAACGACGGTCTGGATTGACGCCGGTCATTGTGAAATTTGGAAAAGTGAAGAAAATTTGATTTTTGTGAATTAAGTCAGATGAAATATCAACCCAAAAAACTGAGTATGATAATAATGGATCCTAACACACTTAGAAATAGTCGAATACACCAACTATGATGGTGGAGTGTGAAAGGAAGAATAAAATGAAGAACGTAACCTCACAACTAAAAACTAAGAAAAACACGCAATCCTATAAGTGAATTTTTATGTTTTAGCTTATGCTATTTTAGACTGACTTTGTGAATTAGAACAGAGTTTTTGGTTGGGAAGGTGTCCTATGAAGAGGTAAATTCTAAGGGTGGTTTTAAGTAAGGAACAAATAAATGTAAGGAACCTCGATCGGTCCCACTGAGCATGCCAAGTTGTTTCACTAGATTCTTGATAAATTAATGAAACAAATAGAGGGTGATAGCAAAGGAGAAATACCCGCTTGTGATGTCGCCAAGGTTGTATGCGCACTTCTTGATTTCTTGATCCAATTTTGATTGAGAATACTCCCTTTTGGCAAGGAGGAAATACCTGTAAAATGTAAAACAATACCACTAGATAAAGTTAAATAAAACAACAAGTGGACTGCCTAACAGAAGCTAGATCCGGAAGCGTGATGCTTCCTGAACAGGTTGTCAATCCACTTTTAAATAACAATATTAATGTTATCCAAAATAAACATGAAATAACAATCTTATTGGAATTGAAATGATTTAGGTATCTTGTACAAAACAAATAAGAAAGGTCGAAAAAGGTGATTGAGGTCAAAATGGGTTAGGTGATGGGCATGGTTTTGGGTCAGTAGGTCCGTATAGGCTCTAGGTAAGGTCTGGTAAAGATTAGGAGTGATTTTGGGTTGTTAGGGAATGGGTATGAGCTCACTAGTCTGAGGTATGTGCTGACACAATAACCAATGTCCGTTCAGTGACCAATGCCGCTTTTCAGATGACTCAGTGTCGATTGATAACCAACATCGGTAGGGTAGTTAATAAAAATATCTTAGAATTGGTCTTCGACTCTTTATGATTACACATAGGCTGGAAATGGTGGGGGTGAGGTCATGGAATGGTCTAAAATGTTTAGAGATGATTAGGATAGGGTAAGATAGGTGGAAGGTCTAGGTATGGTAGGGTGATAAGTTGGTGGGAGGAAGGGAGGTGTACAGATGTACAGAAGAATAAATTACTGAGATGAATAATAAATCTTACTAAAAGAAAATAGAGATAAATGAAGAGATATTAGGTACTTACTGAAGAATGGGTTTGGAGAGTGCAGGTGATGAGGATGGTGATGGCGGAGATCCGGAGAGAAGAGAATTTACATTCGTTCTACGAAGTTTGAACCTTTGTACTTCTCTGTGTGAATTTGTGATTGTGAATAAGATGATGGATGCCAATGGTTGTTGGTAGTGTTCTCGTGTGTTTTCCTTTTCCTGAGTGCTTCAAAAATCTGAGTGCTCCAAGTCTCTATTCGTATGAGATCCTGAATCGAATGACCAACCTCAAAGAAAAGGATTTTGGAAATTTATTTAACCTAAACGACAAAGTTAAGGGACCGACGCTCGGTTGAGGTATAACCGGTGTCCGCTTAAGGTGATAATATCTAGGTTGGCAAAAATATCTTGATTACATTACTATTTTTCGGCATGGTATTCAATCTTCAACCGAGTCTCGATTGATAGATCACTAAGGAAGAGTAAGAGTCCACTTAGGTTTGTTAATAGGAGTTAAGTCTAGGTTTAGACTAAGTCCTAGCTAGTTGGTTAGATAGGTTAGACTTGGTTATAGGTCATTAATGGGGTTTGAGGGGTCATGGAGTGAGGTGGCTAGGTGAGTCAGTCCGGGTGAGGTGGTCAAGTGATGATGTTAATTAAATTAATTAAGGTAATAAATTAAATTAATAATATGCACTATGGGATATGAATAGGTAAGGTATGGTTAATTTAATTAACATGGTTATAAGGGTAAGTATGACCTAATTTTGGTGTCTACAATGGCACTTAGATAAGTGGGAGTGTTTTTGGAGAATGAATAGGAATTTAATTTTAGGTTTCAAAGAGTCCCAGCTGGTTAAGATAAGTGAAGACTCGCCTTAGTTAATCAATAGGCTATAATATGTCCATGGTGAAGTTTCTAGGTGAAGTGGTAAAGTGAGGTGTAAATTAACTTAATTAAATTAATTAATAATGTGAGGATGAATATTAATTCAATTATAAGTGATTAAATTAGTATCCAGTGTGAAATGGGAGTATGTCTAGGTATATGCGTTGCAGATTGATTAATCAAGGGGACCAAGTGGAGTGTGACCCAAATTTGGTGTCTACATTTGCCTCTTTTATCGCATAGCTTGTATTGATATGCAATGTTAATGAGAAATAGGAATTCATTGTCCCAGTGTATGAGAGAAGGTTAGGTTTCCAAAGTATGAGTGGAGGGCGAGGGTGCCCCTAAAGTATGGGTGGAGGTGATCCCCTCAAATTAGGAACCGATGAAAGGTTAGGTTTGAGCTTCCGGTGAGTGGTTTTATAAAATTATAAGTAATGAAAAATGAGGGTGGTTGGTGTGCATATAGTGATGATATCGGTGTGGGTAATAGAAGGGGAATTCAAATGCACACACACGTATAGAATGTGATAAGGTACTAGATGAAGAGATCACAAAATCTACTTCGTCAAAGGTCGATAGGATTATCCAAACAAGGTTGATGTGATCCATGTATCCAAGGTATAGGATATGGTCCTGAAACACAACTAGACTAGGTGCAGAATGGGCTTTAGGTGTGTTCCGTGAGAACCAAAAGGTTTAGGTGGGAAAAAAGGCACGATATTAGGTAATGCAAGGTCATCAAAGCAAATAACATGAGTAGTGTCATTCTGCAAGGTATAGCAAGTAAGATAAATTGAGCGCCAAAATGGGCGGTGTTGGTTTGGTTTTTTAGTAAGGCCGTAGGTAAGGTCATGGGTAAGGGTGTGGTATAGGCAAAAAAATTCCCCAAATGAAACGAAGGTCGAAGGCTATGTAATAAGGTGAGCCATAAGGGATTGGGTAAGGGTGGGTAACAACAAAATTGCCTTTTAGCAATCCAATATGGTGAAGTTAGGGAATCTAATATGATATGTGAGAGTGTATTTCCATTATATTGCTTTCATGGAAACTTGATTTGATTAATGATGTATGTTTTGATTACATTTCTAGTATATTGATGCTATGGAAACTTAGAGTTTTAAGAAAGGTTAAGGTCATATGTAGGCATGGCGGAGTCAGTATAGGCATGGTGGAGTCAGGTATAGGCATGGTGGAGTCAGGTGTAGGCATGTTTGAGTCAGGTGTAGGCATGTTTGAGTTTGAAAATTTCCAAGTTATCGTTTTTATGGAAATTAGATGATTTTGGCATGATGGAGTCATTGATGTATGATGTGATTGTAGTATGACTTGGTTGATATTGTTTGTGAAATGAAATGATAGTATGCTAAATAGTTTAATTTCCAATGTATTGATGATATGGAAACTAGATCATAGGCATGGTTAAGTTTGTTTTGTTTTGATGGAAGATGAGATATATAATGGATGTATGATTTTGGTTTGAGTTAACTTCCCGAATTATTGTTTTTATGGGAACTAATGAAATGTTTGTTTGATGGGGAAATGATGATGGGGTAAAAGAGTGGTTGAGATAACCTCAAAGGGCCCCATGCCCTAAGAGTGCTACCTACATAGCCCTTGCAAAAGGGGCCTCAAGCTAATGTAGTTCTCCCATAAGATAGGGAAGAATAAGATGAGGTAGGTGAGTAGGTTGGTGAGTTTAGGTATGGGTAAATGGGAAAGGTAATTTAGGCATGGTTGTGTCTAGGTTGATTAGGCATGGTTGAGTTTAGGTTGTTTAGGCATGGTTGAGTCTAGGTTGATTAGGCATGGTTGAGTCTAGGTTGATTAGGCATGGTTGAGTTTAGGTTGATTAGGCAAGGTGGAATGTTGAATATAAGTTGATGGAAATAGATGGTGAATGTAAATGTAGGTGAAAGGAGAAGAAATCCCAAAGACTAAATGTCGAAGATATAAAGTCAGTGTAAAAGAATCAATAAGTACAAAAAGAGGTGAACGGTAAAGAGGTGAAATACTACATAAGTGGCAACAACCATTATGAGAATATCAAAGATAGGATTATGAACTTAACCCCTCTAAAGGAATTGCATGATTGAAATTTCTAAGGATGAAAGAAGTTACATGATCATGAAGTGTCGCATGTGTGCCATGTCCCTTGAGTATGTGGAAAAAAATGAGGTGAGGTGGAAAATATTGTTTAGCGTAACCTTGTTATGAGACAACATACCTCTTCCGCAACATACCCAAAATGAGAATAGGCAATTCCATGACGAAAAAAATTTGTATTTTTCTTATTTTTTGTATTTTTCTTTTACTTTTGCTTTACATAGATCGAATCGATGTGTGAAGTCTATGTGATGAATAGAATTATTCCTCGAGGTCTTCATGAATCTGATCAATGCGGGAAGCTTCAGAATATTTTTATTTTATTTTTGAAATAGTCTTCTTTTTGATAGACTATGTACAATAGGGCTAGATTTTTATAGTTTTCCTTCAAGGGAGAAGTCTATTTATAGCAAAAGATGCAAAAATAGATGTCCATTTTGAGATATTCATCTATTTACAAGAATTTTGACTCAAGGAGTTTAATTTGAAAATCCCATATATTACTTTTGAATTTTTGGACTTATAGGTCATGACAAGACTATAAAGGAGTATAGGCTTCTTTTATGAAGGAAAAACCATAGCGCACAAAGGTTATCTATGAAAGAGAGGTTTTAAGTGATGAACAACCATGGGATTCCATCCTAAAAGGGATGAAAAGTATCCATGAGAATCATGCCATGAGTAGAGTCATGGTACTCATATTTAAGATAAGGTTGAAAATTGATGGATAATCACACAATTACGGGTGTAGTCGTTGGTCCTTAAAAGAGGTAGATGAAAGCAATGGTGTAACATTCCCATTTAAGACTTTAGAAACAAGGGATTTTTTAAAATATAATGTTCACTGTTCTAAATAAAGCATTATTTAGAACAAACATTCCATGCCAATCGAATTCAAATAGATAACCATATGTATCTGTAATGACTCGGTGATCCACCGATCTATTCATTCCATAACTCGGTAAGCTACTGATCTATTTATGTTATCTTAAGTATTGAATACATATTGTATACTTCGTATACTTGGTTTTCCTACCCTACACTCGGGAACTGAGTGATCTGTTTAAAGAACATATCTAAATATTTGTTACCAATATTCATCTAATATCATGTTGTTTTAAACTTGGTGACATAGACAACGCAACCAGCAACATGATACTTTGGCCAAAGTTTTACAACACACTGTGTATGTCACTATTCCTAGATGACATACTCGTCATATTGGAATACATCCTTCACCTCACTCCTCTATTATCATGATTGGTCTTTACTGACTACCATCAGTCCACTTGTCCTAGGTTTAACCCTAGCCCTAGTTAGAAACATAACTTATTATAGGAAGACGCTCACAATGGCTTAGGGTAAATGGGCATACTCGTTAACCTAAGTCAACCGGATGTGCCAAGGTACCCTAAGCCATTGGAAGCTACTTCCTATCCTAAATATGCCACTAACCTTGACCTAGAGAGAAACTAAGTTCAAGTCCAAGTTCTTATTGTGTAGATCTGGATGATCAATGTGGAAGGGTGATGCCACATGTCAACTACAACGCATATTCTCGAGAAGACCCAAGTCTTCTCAAAGTACATCCCTGTAGTTGGCATGTGCCAACATCCTACAGAAACTACCTCATCGAGATGTACATACCCCAAGGAGATTGTTAATACATTGTTAATTTGGATTATGTCTTGATTACAACAATCCTACTAAACCCTAATCCAACACTCCATAAGTTCTTATTGTATACTTGTATCAATCAAGTATTAAAGAACTTCGTTAAACTTATGGTTGCTTTTAATGTTCATTTTCATGGTGTAACCAGCTTAACCAAAATAGGACAGCGATATCATAAGTTTCATTAAAATGTACTTTAACTTTTAGGAAGGTTTAACAACCGCATATATCCAATTAAAGTAGACTTCATACAAAATGAAGTCTAATAATTAGTAATCATATCTCCAAACCTTTTAGGTTTATATTCAATTGAGAGAGAGAAAGAGTCTTCCTCTAAATGATTAAGTATTAGGGTATATTATTCCCAATATCCATAGTTCTTACTTCATGTTTATTACGCAACACATTACTATGTTAAATTGTTTAGATAAAACACATCATATTATGCAACTCAACAAGTTGCTTCATTATAAGGGAAATTGAACTAATTCCCATTATCCATCTTATCAAAGATAACAAGATAAGCATAACATAATATAAAGAATATCAACAAGATGGAACTTTCATCTTCTTTATAAAAGTATGAGATAATTTACACAACCAATGCAAATAAATCACAACTCACAATTCATCATTACAACTTATAAAATTTACAAGACTATGCACTTTAGGCAAATTGCATAACAACAACCCTCATTCTATAAAGTATACAAATTTTCTTTTACAATACAACAAAAGAATGAATCAGAATTCTTTACTAAGAATTATACATATATCAACCAATGCATCATATAAGTTTTTTCCTTCTTTTACCACTTAAGTCGTCCATATGCAAAAATAGCTAGCATGGGTTTAATGAATTGAGCATGATAAGCACTAAGCATTAAAACAAAGTGCATTCCACTAATTGTTTCATTAAAGCAACATTGCTTTAATGAGATAATTAAAACATCATACAATAAACATAAGTGATAACAAATAGAAAGGAAGTACATTAATAAATCTAGATCAACTTTTAAGAGAAGAGCAGAATATAATAAACAATATCTACCTAAGAACTTAAAGTTCTATTAATCCTATCAATGGCTTGTAAACAACAATATATCTTGCCATCCCATTGTCTCATAATTCTATCCTAATAGAATACCACATTTATCTTTTCTAAGAGACAAAATAAATGTATACAACATGGTTCATTCTAGGATGATTCATCTAAATCATAAGTAAGGAATAAAAAGAACCAATGCGTACCATACCCAACTTATTACATCTAAAAGATAGACCAGGTTCATTACATGAATTACCTGTTCCTTTCCGGTAACAATCTTGCACATTCAACATTAGAATATACATCAAAACATAATTCCATAATAATACAAGAAGGTATAGAAAATCATAATAGACCAACTGCAATTCCAATTCCAACTCTTCATGCTAGAAGCTATCAATCAAAGATCAGAAATCAATGTTCACAAACAAAGTAGCCCCGAAGAGGAGTTAATCTCTACTCAAGTTCTTCACAAAATATAAAGAGTACAAGAGACAAACCTACTCCTATCCATATAAACTAGGCAAGACTAGTCAACAACAGTCGAACCCATAAGTATCAATTTACTTATCAACAGAACCCTCTTGGCTACTAGCTCTCTACATTATTTCAACAATGATTCGAACAAGGTAGACCAACAGGTCAAAATAAATCACCATCTCAAAGAGAATCGAGTACAGAGAAGTTCAAACAATGAGCTTATCCAAGGACAGAGGAATGGTAACTCAAATAAGGAAAGAACCAATGATAAATCATTTCATTCAACTAAACAAAGAAGTTCCAGTTTCAAACCAATTCAGGATGAAAGCATACTGCTAGACCTCGAACCATATACTAGTCTCAAAAGAATACGTATATATACATATATTTTCTTTCTTAAAAAGAATTCAAAGACTCAATCACTGTATCAGTTGAGAATAACATCCCAAAATAGTAAATTATAAAGTTTAGAATTACCTACGAACCCAAGACTAGAGACTTACAATTGCCTCACCACTAAATACAAAAAGGTAAGTAGTTCATAATTCAAAAGAATCAAACTCAATACAACTAAACAGAGAAGGTATCCTTCCTAATTATTTCAGTGTCCAAGGTAATAACCCAAATCTTCCACTAAGACCCAAATTTATTCAAAGAGACAGAAGAGAGGGAGAGCAAGAACCCAAAATGTCTAATACAAAAGATGTCTCGTCTTAATTCCAAAGCAACAGAACAAAATATCAAAACCAAAACTTCACAACCACAAATTACGACAAAGTGGTGTCTTGGTACAAAACAATACAGTCAACCTAACATGGGATTCCCTCAAAACAAAGTGGAAATAACACTTCCTCCAATTCCCATGCCCATACCATCTCGATACCGTCATAGAACTGAAGTTCTACGTTACTTAAGCATGATGTTACTAGTTCCAAATCTCAAAGATATTTTAAACGACTCAAACAAACTTTCACCTAGTTCCCTAGTGAGTAGTCACTCAAATAAAGAGTTATAAGCTTAGTCATTTAATAAAAGAATAACCCAATACAAAATAACGAACATAATCGAATGAATCAACCCAAATACAAGCTCATAACACTCAAGTGTTAAATAGGAGTATAGTGATGAACCCGAGCTTCACACACAAACGTTCAGAACTACACTAGCAAAATAATGTGAGTACAATGCTAAATATGAACTCCAAGCAACAATTCAGCAATGCATAAGTTTTCCAAACACTGGTTCCAAACAAAACGAAGCTCCAACACAAGTTTAATCAAAACACAAAAAGTCCAAAAAGTCTACATCCAAAAAACGCAACCCTAATCAAAATAAAAATAGAACTCAAGTTTCCCCTAAGTTCAGATCCATATATTTTCACGAAAGTCAGTTCAAAGCTCAATAACTTTGAATACAAGATCAAGAGTGCAAAAATAGAGATACAGAAACAAGTTTCACATACCATTATCACTTGCATGTTGTCATAAAACTTACACAGAGAGACAGTTCCCAAATCAATACTATTTTTTCATGGATTCAAATCCAAACAACACAAAGATTCACTAAACCCAACAAGAAAATAACCAGACAAGACATGAAAATAAGAATCTCATGAGAGCAGAGTTGTTCTAATGAATCATTTAGAAGAAAGCAAAGAATTTTAATAGTTAGAGCCTATCATGCCTGATAGTGCTTCCACCAAATCAAAGGAGACTTCCAGCCGAGCTTCCAACTCTTTTTCTCCTCCACGAAAGATCAAAAATCAAACTTCTTTTCCTCCTACACCTCATATACTTTCCTTCGATCAAAAATAGACCGAAGAAACCAAAAATAGATTTGAAGTGAAGGTCAAACTGCTGGTTCAAGAACCAGTTAGCTCCATGCAGAGAAAATCCATGCATGCAAAACCAAATGACCTCCTACAAACCTGCCTTCTAAGTTTCCAAGACGGTTTGCACATAAAGACCGAGGCTCATAAATGCCATAATGTCATTCATTCCAAAATTCCTACTTATCTTTCCTTGCCACCGCCTCCTAAATCTGTGAATGCCAATTCCACACAAAAATACAATTCCATCTTTTAGTGGAGCTTCCACGTAAGCCTCCACCAAGTCTACTAGCCCCTGCCAAATCTGGCAGTACTTCCTTCATTTAAACCCTTTCACCTCATTTAAATCCTTTCACCTCATTTAAATTCCATTGGAACCGTCGCCCTTGTGACATGCGACCCCTTAGGTTCCCTTAATAGTTTAGGATAGATTTAAATAGAACTTAGGTTAGTTTAACAATTACCACATTAGAATTCCCCACCTTAGGTTAGGCTCAATTCATAACCCTTTAGTATTAGGTATTAGTTAAAGTAACCTAGTATAATTTAGTAATCCCTTCCTTATTCATTTAGCACAATGCTTAGGTTAGGATGCCAATCCCACAAATTAGAGGCTTAGGTTAGAATAGAATTCCAATAAGTAAACGTAGCTAGAACATAGATGTTCTTACCTAGCTTAGGTTACTGTTAGGATAATTATTAGGTTTTAGGACTCCGTATTCATCCTCTATGAATTGAATTTTGCTTAAGTCCTTAATGTCCTACCAAGATCAATCACCAAAGACCCGAGCACAAACATACAACTGAACGAAAAACACGTTCAAATAAGACCAAGAATTAGTATCATACAAAATTCAGTCTTCTATGTCCCTTAAACTACTGAATGTCAATTTTACCATTCAATCTATGAAGAAGATTTGAAACATTCCTTGGATCACTGAAATTGATCCAAGGATGAGTCAGAAGAAGAAATAAGTCTACAACTCTTAAAGCCAGATTGTAGCTCATCTTTCCAAAGTGAAAATGAATTCTTGATAACCATATAATTTTAGTCTAATGATTTTAAGAACAGAAAATATTTATCCTTATCAAGCATGATCTTCAACAATCAAAAGAACACATCTTTATCTAGAAAATCACATGTCAACACTTGAATGCAAAAGAGGAATATATCAGTTGTCAAGGGTGTTACAAATCATGGATAATCACACAATTCGTGTATTCGTTGTCCTTAAAAGAGGTAGATGAAAGCAACATCTACTCAAGGATGATTTTATAATAAACAAAAGGTGATATAGTACTTGATTCAATAGTAGAATGGTCAAAGATGCAAGGAATTGAGGGGCTTAGGCTCAGGTTTACCTTCAAGAGAAGATAAATGATAAGCACCTGATCCATAGGTATGAGTGACGATATAGGGTCCAAGCCAATTAGAGAAAACTTTCCCGTTTACTTTTCTCATCTTTGGTTACATGTTGATTTTCCTTCAAGACAAGGTCACCGACCTTGAAGGTTCGTTCATGGAAACATTTTTCATAGGCACGTTTGATACATTTTTGGTAGATTTGAAGGTGATCAAGAGCATTTAAACGACATTCATCTAGAAGCTCAAGTTGGGCCAAATGGTCTTGTAAAATTATTCATCATTGAGCATGTCTTTGAGTGAGATACAAAGAGATGGAATTTGGAATTTCAGAGGAAAGAAAACCTCTATACCGTAGACCAAAGAGAAAGGTGTAGCAACGGTTGAGGTATGAATACTAGTTTAATAAGCCCATAAGGCAAAAGGAATGTGCATGTGCCAATCCTTACTAGTATCATCAATTACTTTCATAATAATTTTGTTGAGAGATTTGTTATTTGATTTGGCTTGGCCATTTATTTGAGGGTAGAAGGTGAAGAAAAATAAGTTGAATGCCAAAGGTATCATAGAGTTTGTGAAGGGTTTTGTTTTTCATTTTTTTCCATTATCAGTGATGAGGCGGTGAGGAACACCAAAGCGACAAATGATGTGATGGTTGATGAATTCAAAAAGTTCTTAGCTTTTGTAAAAATGAGAGGTATAACTTCCACCCATTTATTGTAATATTCAGTCATGGTGATGATCCATTGATGGCGTTGAGAAGAATGAGGGTTAATATCTCTTATGATATCCAAACCCCATTAAGAGAAAGGCCAAAGGTCTTTAGCGACTTGTAAGGTGTGACTAGGGGTGTGGTGAAGATTAGCATGTTGCTGACATTTCACACAATGTTCTGACAAAGTCATAGTAGTCTTGGTTTAGGTTAATCAAGAGGCCGATGAGGTGAAGGATGCACTTAGCGATAACGAGGCCACTGAAATGACCACCGTAAATCCCATCATGAACTTCCTTGATGGTTTATGGGATTTCCAAACTTGTAAGGCATCATAGGAGGATATCATCAAAGCCAAGTTTGTAGAAAAACCCCCATGATGACATAGCAAGAGACGCTTTTGAGGAAGGCTTGTGGTCCATCATGAGTGAGTTCTGTAGAGGCGAGAATTGAGAAGGAAATGTACTCAGAAACTTCTTATATAAAATGTCACCTGGATCTGCTTTAATTATTCCTACAAAGTTAACGTCTCGAAATAAATAAGAGGTGATTGCAACCTTTATACCGTGACAAATATTTTCGAATAAGAAGGCGAGGAAAATATTTGAGAAGAAAGGCAAAGCCATGGTATCCATGAATTTGTTAGTGGAGTACATGCAGTGGTTCAAGTTTATAATGATCAAAGGTAGTAAAAAAAGCATGTCGACGTGATGTTTAAACTTTTGAATTACCTTGTTATGACACTAGTATAAACCATCGACTTGGTTCACAACTAGTGGGAGTCACCAAATAAATTAATGGATTTAATTTCTAAGGCTACATGGCGATCAAGACATAACATGAGTGATTTGTATTCGGAAATGTTATTAGTATAGTCAAAATCTAGTTTGAAAGATAAAGGCATAGGCTCACCGTCAATAGGAATAAGGATGACCTCGCACCACTCCCACGATGACATTTAGAACCATCAAAAATAAGGTCACCGATAAATGGTGTCATCAAGGGAGAGGGTAGTAATGGATTCATCATGGAAATAGAAGTTAGAAGATTGATTTCTTTAAAAGAGGTGCGTCTCGCGAGTTAGTCGGCGATGGCTTGTCCTTTAACAAACTTTTGATGTATGAATCCGAGATTTAGGTCTGTAAGAAGCATGAGCCAATGTGCAGTATGTTGGTGTTGGTAAGGCTTAGCGTACATGTAATGTAAGGGGTCAATGTTGGTGACAAAAAAGGTTTTGCTGGTTGATTAAGTAATGGCGAAGTTTGGTGGTGACGAATATTAAGGCTAGGGAGAGTTTTTCTCGTGAGTATATCTAGTCTCAGTAGTCTAAAAGAGTACAACTTATATAATAAAACCACTTGTCCCTATGTTGCTCATCGCAATGAGAGAGAGCATGACACCCAAGGAATGATCAAGGGTAGCAATGTAGAGGTAAAAGGGCTTGTCATCCTTCGGTGGGATGATCACAGTGGCTGGAGGAGGTATTCTTTTGAGGCTTCAAAATATTTACGACACTTGTCATTCCAATTGAAGGAAACATCCTTTTTAAGAATGAAAAGGGTGAAATTTGTAGGAGAGTTGAGAAATAAAGCTGCCTAATAAATTGCAACTTTCTTACAAACTATGAAGTCATTCGAAGGTTAGTGAATGAGGCATCTCAAAATAGCCTTGATTTTGGTAGATCAACTTCGATACCCCGCAAAGTGAGACGATACCAAGGAGTTTTCCAGAGAAGATAGTGAAGATGCACTTCTTTGTCAAGGTGAACACAATATTTGATGAGATGGTCAAACATGACTTTAAGAACCGTGAGGTGTTTGGCTCGATGCTTAGACTTAGTAAGTTAAGGTCATCAACATAATCTTCCAAAATGTCATGCATGATGTTGTGGAATATGTAAGTCATGACACACTCGATATGTGTGCACCAATGTTTTTAAGACTAAAGGGCATGAAACGATAATAGAAGGTCCCCTAAGGGGTGATGAAGGTATTTTTTTATCTTCTAGTGCGAGTAATATTTGGTTATAACCCGAGAAATTGTCCATAGTCTTTAGCATCTCATGGCCGATGGTGAGATCAACAATTTGGTCAATACTAGGTAGAAGAAAGTCATCCTTGGGGAAATCTAGGTTGAGGTCGTAGAAATCCATGCATATACGAGTCCCCATGTCACTTTAGTGACAGAACGATGTTATAAATCCATTGGGGATAATTAATGGGTAAAATAAAAGAAATAGAAAGGAGGTGTTGGAGTTCCTCTTTCACAAGAAGGGAAATGTGAGGATAGATTTTTTGCATATGTTTGATAGGTTTAACATCATGAATAGTAATGATGTTATGGACCGTGTGATATTTGGGTCAATACTGGGCATATCGGCATAAGACCAAGCAAAATCGTTGCTATGATATCAAAGGAACAAGGTGAATGCTTCATGTTTAACGAATTCTAAAGATTTGCCTATATTTAGAATTTGGGGGTCGTCATGAGTGTGAATGTTGATCTTTATGGTCGATTCATTCAACATGGCTCAACGTCTCGAGAAGGTTAAAAATGGTGGATATAGGAATCCGCACACTAGATAGGTGAGAATGGAGTCATCGTCCCGACATTGACAACTTTGATAGAAGGAGTGTCATCATCGATCAGTCAGATTTAGGAAGGGAAGAGAAGATGGAGCTTTGCATTGCTGATAGGTCAAAGGTCCTAAGGAAAGAGTTTTCACAAAAAAATTTAGGGGGAATGGGTTTCACTTCCATAGACTCCGTAGAGTGAAGGAGGTAGGTGAATGAGGTGGATAAGGTGTATCTTCCTCTACGAGGTCGATACGGGTTTTCTTAGAAGAAGGTTCCTCAAAACATTCAAGACCATGATGATCCTTGTGTTTCGAGTGCTCTGAAGATATGACTTTGTGATGACCTTGTTCAGAATACCACATCCAAAGCCTTTCAAAGCTTACATCGATGAAGTAATGTGTGGGTGAAGCGGCGATTGGTGAGGTATTGGAAATCAGATGAAAATGGACGGGCTTGAGTAGGTGATTAAGAGTATATAAAGAAGTGTCAAGTACCCCATACATCAAGTTAGTGAAAATATGGTGTAGACCGTATGGAAATACCGCACCTACATGTTGGTTGTAATGTGGGTGTTGATGGAGGCTCCAGTACTCTTGAGGAGTAAGGAAGGTATTTACGTTATAGAGGTGATACTCCCCCAAGGTAAGGTGTTGAAAAACACCTAACAAGGGATCAAAAGTTGTTATTTGGTTAGTGGGAATAGAATAATAACTAAGGGCCCGAGAAAAGGAGCATCCAGGTATCTAAAGTATATGGGTTAGATGATGGGCCACTGCGGGTAAGGCTGCAGAAAGAGTGGTGGGAACAGAGGAGTTGGTTGTGGAAGATGTAGTGACAGTGGTGGATGAGGCGGCTCGAATAAGAAGAGAGCGATAGTGGTAGATGGGGTATCACATGAAGAAGAAGCATTAGTGGTGGTAGATTCCTTAACTGGTATAAGGACATCATTAGGTCAATAGAGCATGTTACAGGGTTTTGAACGGTGAGGCATCTGGCTGGAATGGTATAGTTGTACCCTTCATGTTAAAATTTTAAACATAAATGTAAGGTAGAAGGGACACACCCCATGACATGGATCCGTGGTCATAAGCATCATATTGTATTATAACTCCCCTTCTAAGACATAGAATAATTTAGGAATAGTATGGGGGCCCACGTAAATGTGAAGAAGGATGGTGACTTGAGGGTGGAATTCATGGCATCGTTAAATGAATGCAACATAAATAGGTTATTAAACATGCAATTGATAGGGATGCACATTTTTTTGTATGCGGGAGGAAATGATGTTGATCGACACCTCCATCGATCATAACACGTCGAATGTGTATATTATCAATGTAGATGGAAATGGATAAGCGGGTTGGGATCTGTCATCACCAATCCTAAGACTATGATAATTCTCCACCGAATCGTCAGGCTATTATTATTTATTAATGCACCTTTAGTTTGGTGGATGTAATCTGAAACACAACAACAAATATAACACAAGAATACCATAGACTATGATACGAAGGAATGATGAAAAATATGAAAATATAGGTGTAAATTATAATATCAACATGAAATTGTTACAATCTCACCCATGAGGTACTTCAAGTGTTACTGACTTCACTTGCCTTCCAACAATAACTGTGGGAGAAACTTCACAATGGATTCTTTAACACACCTTCAAAATGATGGCTTCCTTTACACACTTACTCATACAATATTTCTCACTACTTCCCTCTATGCTAAATGAGGGAAGGTGACCTCTTTATTTATAGGAATTCAGGCTTATCCACCCTATCTCTAAGATAGGATAGAAATATCTTTCCGACTAATCATATTCCATGCCTAAACTCTTGCTTTTACATGTAGGCTTATCTTCTAAGATAAGATAAACTTTATCATCTCACATGGGTTCCATCTTTTTAGTATTTTCCACAAATAAAATACACAAAATATTTATGACATCACTATTTGTCCTTATTACAAATATAATATTTCTAATTCCTAATCATGTAGACCCTACTTCTCTTACCCCAACTTTGACATTTTAATATTACAGGACCACTTATGAAAAATATTTACCTTTTACCATAACATTCCTATCAGACTGATTCATACTGTACTCTACTTTATTAAGTGCACACTGCATCGACGGTGCCGTTATCTTCTATCGACGTCACTACTAATCATACTTAACAACATCCTATTCCTAATATATACATAATAAAATAGAAATTACGGAGGAAAATTTTAATATCGACATTTTCCCCTTCTAGCTTCTACTCCGTCCCCTGAGTAGACTATTATGGTGCTTGGAAAATCTTTATCTTATCAGTGGTTGACCCATTTCAGAATGGGAGTGCCATCTAATTCCCTCTAGTTGATATGTACCATTTTCATGCATAAACTATTTTGAGGCCCCATCCATTTGGGAAGAAATTTTCTCTCGCTTTTTGTATCCTAATCATATACTAGAACCAAGTCATTCACATGAAATGGAGACCAACGGATCTTTTGATCAAAGTATTCCCTCCGCTTCATTTTCTTCTTATAGTCAGATCCTTTCTTATTTCCCTCATTTCCTCTAAAGAAATGAAGATGCACCAACCTTTGTCTTTTTTATCAATCACTTTCATCCATCCTTTCATTTTTCATAACTCTCATAATGAGAATATCAAACTCAATCAAGAACTGATCAATGCCATAAGCCAACCGAAATGGGGAGTATCTTGTTGTTGACTTCTGATGTTGCCCTATATTCCCATAATGCCATGAATCCTTTTATCCCACTTATGTACTGTAAGCGCCGCATCTTTTCGCTAGAATTTGACACAACACCAAATTTTTTATTCCACCTGTCCATTTCAGGCTTGGCTTCCATGTTGTTGCGTTCCTGTGTTTAATAGAAAACTTGTTGACTAAGGCTTCTACCACCTCATTAATGAAGTGGCTTCCTCGATCTCGTTACAATTTCTAATGGATAACCAAATCCTGGTGGACAATGCTGTTATATATGAACCTCGCCACTTCATCCATTGAAGTTGTTTTCAATGGCCTAGCTTCAACCCACTTGGTTAAATAATCATGGAAACTACAATATACTTATTTTGGCGTGGGGTAGTTGGAAGTGGACCTACAATATCTATTCCCACTTTTCAAAAGGGACCAAGTGGAAGAATAGGACATAATGGAGCTAATGAAGTCTTACAGCTTACCATGTGTTTGACAAATATCACATGTCTTACAATAATTATAACAATCTCTAAAAGAGTGGGCCAATGATAACCTCGCATCCAAGATCCTTCTTCGTTATAAGTTGTTTAGAGAAGTTTCCTCCACATGTACCATTGTGGAATTCTTCTATCAGCTCATTCCTCGATCACGTCCAACCGCTCTCTCAGACTCGCTCCATCGTGTCCCTATTCGAAATAATACTCCATGTAGAATAGAATATGGATGACCGGCCTTGAGTAATCTTCCTCTTAGTCTTTGCATTGACACCATCAGAAACTTGAATTCATTCAGATAATTCTAAATATCTATGTATTCACTAGTGATCGTGTCAAGGATAACAATGTTGCATCCTGGGAAATCATCATCATCACAAGATGAACCTAAACCATCATAGGCTCGAGAGAGTGCATCCGCATTGACATGCTTCTTTCCTGCCTATCTATAATATCAAATTCAAATTATTGTAGCAAAATTATCCATCTTGCTTATCCAACCTAATGGATTAGGCTTATTTATAATATATTTTAGAGCCTGATGATCTGTTACAACTATAAATTTCTGCCCTAACAAGTAATTTCTAAACTTCTTTATAGAAAAAATGATAGCTAGAGCCTCTTTTTCAGTTATAGTATAATTTACCTCAAGACTGCTCATTTGTCTCTCCCAAAGTAAAACTCTGGATGATCATTCCCATTTTCATCTTTTTGGCTCGTAGTACTTCCTAAAGGCTACATGATCGAGGCATCAATATACACAATGAATGGCTTTCCAATATGGATTCTTTAAAATGAAAGGTTAAGACACCAAAGCCTTCCTTCGCCATTGTTCAAAAGCTTCATGCCTTATTTCTCGGTTCATAAGTAACATCCTTCTTCAAGAACTGGGTTAAAGTGGTCAAATCTTTGAGAAATTCTTGATGAACCTTCTATAAGAACCCACATGGCCTAAAAATGATCTCAACTTACTTCTATTCATAGGAAATGGTAACTCTTTGATTTTTGAAACTTTATCGTGATCAATACCAATACTATCTTTAGATACAAATGCCCTAACAAAACACCTTAACATCCAAAGACACACTTTATAGGGTTTAAAGGAGGCTCAGGTTTCATCTAACCTTTCAAATGTTGTCTCCATCTAGCTGTGCAGTGGTCCATCTGGCTCCCATAGATGCAAAAATCATCCATAAATACTCCGATGAAGTTTCCAATGTAGGGTTCAAACACCCTATTCATCAAGCGCTGAATGTTGCCACGAGCATTACACAACCCAAAAGACATAACTCTATAAGAAAACATTCCCAAGGAGTGGTGAACGTGGTTTTCAGCCGATATTTCTGCTATACAAACTTGGTTGTATCCACTATATCCATCAAGAAACTATAAAGCACT
This sequence comes from Taxus wallichiana var. yunnanensis, assembly GCA_018340775.1. Lineage (NCBI taxonomy): Eukaryota > Viridiplantae > Streptophyta > Pinopsida > Cupressales > Taxaceae > Taxus > Taxus wallichiana. The sequence goes on from CM031236.1 coordinate 681,649,815, forward strand.
CCTGGCCAGCCTACTTCATCCAAGATCCGATCCGAGAATGGAAGAGGGTAATGATCCTTCTTTGTTGCCTGTTGAACTTCCTATAATCAACACAAATGTGTAGTTTCCCATTTTTTTTGCATCGAGATCACAATGGAGAAACCCATTCTAAATTATCCACAAAGAAATATGAATCTCGTGCATCAAGCAACTTATCTATTTCTTCTTTTACATCCTTGGAAAATTAGGATTCATTCTATATGGCATTTGCTTTTATGGGCTTAAAGACCATCTACCAAATTCTTTCAATAATGTTCTACCCAACTTACTCGATAGAGTTCCTCAGAATCAAAAGTGAATAGGTGTATGTATATTCGAAAGAGCCGGAGGTAGGATTCCTTCTCACTTCCATCACAAGATCACCAATCTTTATTTGTCGAGACAATCAACAATTTCTTCTTCGATAATCTTATGGGTCTCATGATTCAAAGGTGACTGGGAAGGATATCCATGACCAAACATTAACCTCACTTTCTTCATCTTCTTGTCCACTTCACTCGGTACTGCAGTAATCGTAGAGATGTCCAATCATCGCCATCACTTGAATCCACACCTAAGTTCTATCTTTATAATGCCGAATGGATCACATTTATCTTCACCCTCTCTCCCAAGCACACATCCAAGTGTCATGCCTTTCATTCCGTAGTTTCACATGAACTCTCCTTAACATGGCCTTCCCAACAACATTCAGGTACACAATGTAAAGATTTCATTTTTCATCACCCTAAATTTATACCACACATACAACACCCATAACAGATATTGCCACATTTGAAACAACACCTTCTCGGTTTAGTTTTTCCTTATTTAATGACCTTAATATAAGTGTCAGGGCGATCAATTTTTAAACCCAACATATTCATTACATGTACTTCATCATTACATTAATCTATGCAAGACTCCATCAACTAATACATCATGAATAGAAATACCATTACATAATACCTTCACCTTACTGTGAGAGCGTAGGATCTCACCTCTGCCTCCAAAAATAGGGACCTCAACCTCCTTCCTTCATCGAGAATCGAGTCCACTTCTCAGCCTCCCGCCTTTTTCTGAAAAGACATAAATGCAAGATTTGACTCATATGTAATATTTACAGCCTTTTAGACAGATCTTCTAAGATGGAGTATGGTCTCGTCTCCGTGAAATGTAAAATCCCGCACACCCAACTTTCTTCTCCTATGCTTCTTAGTTTCTTTCCTTTCATCTTCTTAGGATCATTTCCATCTCTGGCTATCTTTTCTTTCTTTCTTTTTTTACAAACACATCTACTTCATTATTTATGCTTTATCTATTACATCAAAAGAATTCACAGTGATTTTCCTTTATCATTATCTCGCACTGCATGTAGGCTTCTATCTGAGACAATTATACTTATAATGACCTTTTTATGACAACCATAACATACAACTTCAATATTTCTTTCGACTCTATCTCCTCCCGAGAACTAAATTCCTTTCTCGAAGATTAATAGCTTAATCGACCCATCTTCTTGAGAAAATCTTCATACTCAGATGTACTAGAGGAAAAGATTTGTGTCACCGAGAGTGGTTATGGGATTCTGACCAAAGGTGCTGTGTAGGCTCTTACTTTTTAAGAATAACAATTTCTGGGCTCTTCTTCCATGCTTTTCTTACGCTTCGCGATGCCTTCGTAATCTCCTTTCTCGCTGCTTCAACGGTTCCCCACGGTGGCATACTTCACTACGTTCCGATCTTTCCGCTTTCATCCCAAGAATGAAATGCTTATAAGAGAGATTATTATCCACGACATTCATCAACCCATCCGCTAATCCTTCCTTCCGATCTGGGCATCGCACAGCCTCCTCCTAGCTCTTTAGAACACGAGCATGATAATCCCTTATCTTCTCTTTCTCCTTGGGATAGCTTTGTGATAGTCGATCATGAGATCTCGCATATTTTGTTGTTCACCAAATTCTTCAAGAAAACTTTCATTAATAAATCTCATGAGTTTTCACATTATCACCTAGTGTTTTCAAACCACCTGAAGCCGAACCATCCAAAAAGGTAGGAAAAATTCATCCATTGTTCCTTCTTATAAGGCCATTACAAATACAAGATCGCTTAAACTCTTGAATGAAAAAGAAGCATTTCATTAGATTGGGCTGAAAAACATGAATCTTCCCCATTTTTAAAAGTAACCACCATGGGAAATACCAACCCACAAGCAATAAGGACAATGCAAGATTTATGTGCAAATTAATCAATCACTATAACAGTAAAGTGATTTTACACATTTCTATAAAAAAATAGAATGACCACCACAGTAAATAAAAACTTATTATCATGGTAAAACTTGACTTATCTAAATACCTATACTTACTTGAAAAAGAAACTGAAGTTCATCGTGGTAAATACTATTCACGCACTGAAAAGTGTTATCTAATAAATACTATTCATGGTAAAAAGTAAAGTTACCGTGGTAAATACTATTTATGGTAAAAAAGTGACTTTACACTGTAGAATTACTTATGCAGTAAAAACAAAAGCTTACCCTCCAAATTCATTTTCGACTAAGTGGGAATATCTCTTCCGTAAAAATCCAATTAACAAGGAATGGTCCATTAACTGTAATAAAATGTCATCACCAATTCTAAGACTATGATAATTCTCCACCAACTCCTCACAAGCTATGATTATTTACTAATGCACAACTTTTTAGTTTATGTAATCTTTCAATCAATCAACAAATATACACAAGAATACTCATATACTCATGATAAGACGGAATGATGATTAAATCTTAAAATATAAGCAGTAAATTATAATATCAACATGAAATTATTATAATCTCTTACCCATGAGGTATTTCAAGTGCTGCACCTTGACTTGCCACTTCTTCAACAATAACTCAGAGAGAAACTCTCACAATAGATTCTTTAACACACCTTCTGATGGCTTCCTTTACACACTTACTTCATACAAATATTTCTCACTACTTTCTATACTATGCTAAATGAGAAGGTAACTCTTTATTTATAGAATTTCCAGTGCTTATCCACCCTATCTTCTAAGATAGATAAGAAATCTCTTCCTACCAATCATATTCCATGCCTAAACTTCGCTTTACATGTACGAGCTTATCTTCTAAGATAAGATAAACCTTATCATCTCACATGCTTCCACCTTTTTTGCTTCTTTTCAAATAAAATACACAAAATATTTATGATTACATCACTATTTTCCTTATTACAAATATAATATTTCTAATTCCTAATCACATGACCCTACTTCTCTACTTACTCCAACTTTGAAATTTTAACATTATTGCTTAATTACTTACGACTAAATATTTACTTTTACCACAACATTCTTCATCACATGTACTTTTGGATCAATTTATCTTTCTCATACTCTACTTTATTTACGGAGTAAGATTTGTGACCGATTGGTCAACAGCACCATATCTTCTATCAAATGCCACTACTAATCATACTTAACAACATCCTTATTCCTAATACATACATAATAAAATGTAATTACAAGGAAGTAATTTTAATGCCTCAAGAGGTCAATGATCTTCCTAGATGCAAATGAATATCTTTAGAATAGAGCCAAAGTATTAGCTGTAGATTTTCTTGATTCTAATGGTAATTATGGGAGAAAAGATAACGTAATGTGGATAAAGAAATGGCTCACGGAGGTTTTGTCTCAGTGATAATGCCCAATCCAGTGGGACAATGCACAAGGTACATTCAATCGTTTTTAAGGGCTGTCCGCACACCAAAATTTTCCTCCGTACTTTCTATTTCATTAATGTATGTATTAGAATATGATGTTGTTAAGATAATTAGTAGTGAAGCATCCGATGTAAGATAACGGCATCCGCCAAGATTTTGACGCCAATAATGTGAAAGATGGTGTAATACCAAAGTACACATAATGAATCAGAAAAAGAAATATTTGTCGTAGTGGTCCGATAACGTGTTAAAATGTCAAAGTTTAAATTAGAGAAGTTAGGGTCTACATGATTAGGAATTAGAAATATTATATCAGTAATAAGGACAAGGAGTGAGGTCATAAATATTTTGTGTATTTTATTTGTAAAAAGTCTAAAAATGTAACCCATGTAAATGATATAGGTTTATCTTATCTGTAAATATGCTTACATGTATAAGAGTTAAGCGTATGTAATATGATTCGTCGTAGTGGATTTCTTATCCTATCTTGTAGATAAGATGGATAAGTTCTGTAAGTTCTATAACAGAGAGCCACCCCTCATTTCAAGATGTGGCTTTTAAGTAGTGAGAAATATCAGGAAGGCAAAGTGTGCTCTCAACAGCTTTTGGTGCAATGTCAAGAAGCTTAAACAAGAGGTGTAATCAGAAAGTTTCCCCTGTCTTGGTTTGAAAAATGCAAGTTTCAATAACACTCAAGACTTCTCAAGGGTGAGATTGTGAATAATTTCACATGTTAATATTATAATTTACTTTGATATTTCAGATTTATTTGTCATCATTCCGTCTTATCATAATAGATGGTATTTTTGCGTTATGTTTGTTATTTGCTTTCCGACATTACATCCACCAAAACTAAAGGTCATGGCATTAAGAAATAATCATAAAGATCGAGGAGTTCCCGGGCCAAGAATTATCATAAATGCGCTGATCGGTGATGACATTTCGTTCCTGGGCTGGGGACCATTCCTCGTCGGTGGATTTTCCGGAGAGATATTCCCACTTACCAAAATCAATTGAGGGTAACCTTGTTTTTACCGCGCATGGAGCTACCATGGTAAAAGTCATTTTTACCATGAATAAGTAAGCTACCATGCGTAAAGTCATTTTTGGTTGAATAGTATTTACCGCGCAAAGAAAGCTTTTTTACCGTGAATAGTATTTACCGCAGAACTTTACTTTTTTCCACTCGTGAATAGTGTTTACCACAAGAGTTAGCTTTTTACCAGTAAAGAAGTCAAGTTTCTACCATATTTACCATGGTCATTTCTATTTTACTATAAAGCGTGTAAAGTCACTTTCTAATAGTATAGTGATTCCAATTATTTATGCACATAAGTCTTGTTCAGATTGTATTTCAGCAGGTATTTCACAAGTGGGTATACTTTTGAAAATGGGAAAGATTCCTATTTTTCAGCTCAATCTAACGAAGATGCTTCTTCTTTCATTCAAGAGTTTAAACGATCTTCAGATTTGTAATGGTCTTATAAGAATTTAACAATGGACCGAATTTTTCCTACCTTTTCGATGGTTCAAAGACTTTAGCAGTTTCAAACACTAGTGATAATGTGAAAATTCATGATTTATTAACCAAAGTTTTCAAGAATTTGTGCTAACAATGTGAAATACGCAGATCCACGATCGAGATCACAAAGCTATCCTAAGAGAGAGGGAGAAGATAAGGGATTATCACGCTTCGTGTTCTGTAGAGCTAAGGAGAAGCTCGATGCCCAGATCCGAAGGAAGGATTAGCATGGGTCAATGAATTCATGCGATAATCTCCTCAGTAAGACTTCATTCTCGGATGAAGCCGAGATCGACAACGAGTGAAAGATGCATGACCAAATACTATCAACAAGAAAGGAGATCGCAAGTAAGGCTAAGAAAAAGTACTAAGAGGAGCCCAAAGAAATCAGGCTAAAGTAGAGCCTACACCAAAGACCTTTCGTCCGTAATCCACAACCACTCCTCATGAGCACAAATATTTCTCCTAAGACATCTACCGAGTATGAAGATCTCGCTCAAAAGATGGGATCGCTTAACTATTAATCTTCTTCAAGGAAAAGAATTTAGCTTCTGTGAGGAGATAGAGGTCCAAAAAGAAATATTTCTCAGTCAGACAAGTTACATTGTTATAAAAAGGGCCATTATAAGTATAATTGTCCAGTATAGAGCCTTCTACATCTGCAGAAAGCAAGAGATAATGATAAAGCTTAAAAGACTCATGAATTTTTTGATGTAGTTAGAGCAAGAGTTGTAAATAACGTAAGTAGATGTTTCAGAATAAAAAGAAAGAAAGAAAAAGATAATCAAGATGGAAATGATCCTATAGGATGAAAGCGAAAACTAAAGAAGTAAAACACATATAGAAGAAAGTCAAATGTGCATTTTCTGATTTCACAAGTGGGCATAATGACCATACTCCATCTCGAAGATCTCTATCCAAAAGGCTCCAAATATTACATACGGTCAACCCTCGCTATGCTTCTCAGAGAAGAGTACGAGTCGCAAAGTTGACTCAATGCTCGACAAACTAAGGAGGCTGGCGCCCCTGCTTTGGAGGCAGAGCATGCGATCCCTACGCCCACAAGTTCGAAGTATGAATTGTATTTCAATCTCATGATGCCTTAGTCTACGGAGGCAAAAGCAGCTTAACGTAATGACTTGAGTCTCAGAATGAATACGCTGGGTTTAAAATTGATCGCCCCTTCAACACTTATGTTAAGGTCATTAAATATGGCGAAAACTAAACCGTAATGCTGTAGCTTTCAAATGCCATAAATATCTCATATGTGTCAGATAATGTGTGAGATTTCAGCACATTATGTGATTTAAAATTAATCGTACAGTACCCAACGTCCATTTGGGAAGACCATGGCTAATGAGAGTCACATGCAAACCACCTAATGAAGGTTCACGACACTTTGGACGGTAGAGAGAGGGCTGCAAGATAAACGCGATCCTCGACATCATAAAAGCACTGTAATTCCGCATTCAAGCTCGATGAAACCGACGATCGACATCCTCTATTACTTCTAAGCATTCTAAACGGAAGTGACACCGGGATGCAAGAAAGTGAGTTTTACCATGTTCAATCACTTACTCGCGATATAAAATTCCACTACACCAACAACTCATTAATTCACAAAATTATCCTCAAGGTTCACTGACAATGCTTTATCGTGCTTGTGTAAATATTCTAAATAAAGACAAAGCAAATGCCGATGCCACAATGATAGAGTGAGAAGGAATCCTACCTCCAGCCTCTCTTCTTCAAGCGAATACTCACATTCATCTTGGTTATCATGATTACAAGCGCAACAAAGCATGATCATTACCCTGCTTCCATTTTCGTATGATCTCAATTCTTCCAAGACAAAAGAAATTTGGCCAGTGAGTGCTCGATAGATTCATACTTGACGGATATAATGGGTTTCTTACAACCAAGTTCGGGTATAAATACAGAGAAATATCAATAAAACCACGTTCACCACCCTAACGCTTGAGTGGCTGAGAAAGTTACACTTTTATAGGGATAACGTCTGTGGCTATGCTCCAAGCACTACAACATCCTCCAAAGCATCATTGAATGAATAAGGTGTTCAACCCCTACATCGGACCTTCATCGAGTATTTCTGATGATTTTTACATCTACGAGCAAAAACTTTACCACCGCACACCGGAGACAAAGACAACATTTCAAAGCTTACGAAGACAAGCCTTCTCACTAAACCCTACAAAGGTGTCTTTTGGATGTTCTAAAGGTGTTTTGTTAGTGGCATGTCAGATCCAGAGACAGTATTGGGCACCGATCCTCGATAAAGCTTTCAAAAATCAAAGATTTACCATTTCCTACTTAATAAGTAAGTCGAGATCATTTTTAGCCATGTGGGTTACTATGTAAGGCTCATCAAGAATTTCAAAGATCGCATACACCACTAACCTAGGGCTTCAAGCAAGGATGTTACTTATGAACCGTAAAATAAGTGCACGCTTTTACAACCTGGCTGGACAACCGGGCTGAAGTTCTCATGTCTTCACCGCTTTAAAGAATCCAGACGTGGAGCAAGTTCATTCATCAGGTAATACACCGACGCCTCGACGCAAAGACTGTGGAAGTACTTTGAGCCAAAAGGATTTAAAATGAATTTAACATCCAATTTACTTTTAGTGCGCATAAATGAAGAATACTGGCAGGTAAATTATACTCAGAATCAAAAAGAGGCTCGCTTATCATTTTTTACGTAAAGTTAAGTTTGTGAAATTACTTCATAGCTTAGCAGAAAATTTCTAAATAAATAATGCATCATCGCTTCTAAAATATATCAGAATATAAGTTCCTAACCTATCATGATGATAAAGCATGGATAATTTTACTACAAGAATTTGAATTGATACATAGATAGCCATAAAGTTAAGCACACGTCAACGCAGATGCACTCTCGAGCCTATGATGGTTTGCAGTGATCATCTGCTCGATGACGATGATTTCCACGCAAAGATCAAGCGTATCCTCGACACAATCCCTAAGAATACATAGATATTCTAATTATCCGAATGAATTCAAGCTTCTTCCTATTGAAAGTGCCAATGCAGCACTAAGAGAAAGATTACTCTGCCTTGTCCATTCATATTCTATTCTCGTACGGAGCATTATTTCGACAGGACTAATGGACAGCATAAGAGGCAATGACGTGATCAAGGGAAGGAACTCGCTGTAAGAATTCCACAATGGGTATTGACGGAGGAACTTCTCCTGACAACTTACAAAATAGGCGATCTCTTGACGCAGGCTATCACCTACCACTCTTTTAAAGATTCACATATAATTATCAGAAGACATGCTGATATTCACAAACACATTTGGTAACCGTAAGACTTCATCTTACTCCATTATGTCCTATTCTTCCACTCGTCCCTTCTGGTGGGGAATAGATATCAGAGTCCACTTCCAACTACCTCACGCCAAAATAAGTATATCAGAAATACATGCATTATTTAACCAAGTGGGCTCAAGTTAAAGCCATCAAAACATAGCCTTCCATTGGACTTGAGCTGCAAGTGGCATGCTCTGGGCTATACGAACGCATCACACCAGACTCTATTCGCTCCCATTAAATCAGAATGATCGGCTTGAAGCCACTTCATTAACGAGGTGTAAAGTTTCTAGTCAATAAGTTTCTATTAAGCATGCGAAGGCAAAGCAACATAGCATACAACAAAGACAAATCTGAATACTGTAACGGAATTTTTCAGGTTTGTCGCCGTACACAATTCTAAAGAAAAGACGCACCATATGTACATACCGTGGATAAAAGCGATTCACGCAAAGATTGCGGTACATATTAGACATGCGCAACATCAAAGTCAAGCCGAATGCGATACTTCCCATTTCAAATGGGCCTACGGTATCGATCCGCTTCTTCCTAATCAGGAACATATTACTTACCACCGTGGAGTTGCTATGGAAACGCAAGTGACTTGGGACGAAAGTGGGATTCAAAGAAAAGAAAGGTAAGGTGAAGACATCTTCATTCATTTAGGAAATGAGAGAAAGAGCAAATGATCCATGCCATAAGAAGAAACGTACAGTTGGTATCGAGTACTTTGATCAAAAGATTCAGCTGTCTCCATTTCACGTGAATGACTCTTTGCCTCTAGGTGATAATGATTCCGCATACAAAAAAAGAAGACATGAGTATAATTTCTTCCAAAAATGGACGGGGCCCTACAAAATAAATAATTACGCATTTAAAAATGGTACGCACTTTGGATTGGTGAATTGATGGCACTCCATTACGAAATGGGTCAACCACGCATGTCAAGATTTTCCAAGACTGTAATACCAGTCTACTCCGACGGACGAGTGAGCAGACGCCATGTAAGGGGGAAAATGCTCTACACTAAAATTTTCCTCCTGCAATTTCTATTTCATTAATGTATTGACATTAATACGATGTCATAAGATAATTAAGAGCATGAATACCCCATAAGACAATCTGGCCGCCACAAGATACAAGGCGCCAATAATGTGCGAGTACTAGAATAAGCCAAAGTACAACATGAATGTCAGAAAAGTAAATATTTATCGTAAGCCTGGTCCAAAGAATGCTAAATGTCAAAGTTCGTAGATAAGGAGAAGTGAGGGTCTGCTACGATTGTAATTAGTAATATTATATCGTAATAAGGACAAAGGATGGTAAGGCCACAAATATTTTCAAGGTATTTTATTCTCAGAAAGTTTCAAAAATGTGGAACCCACGTGAAATGAGCAGGTTTGCCTATCTTATCTGAAAGATAAAGTTCTCACTACGTACAACAAGAGCAAGGTATGGAATATGATTCGCTCAGAGTGGATTTCTATCCCATCTTAGAGATAGCATGGATGTCTTCCTAAGCTTCTATAAATAAGAGAGCAACAATTTCCTCATTTGGAAGATGGGGATGAAGTAAGAAATGGAGAAATATCAGAAGCAGTGGTACATGATGGAAGTTCATCGCTTAAACGTGTGTCAAGATGCCATAAGGATGCCAGTAATTTGTGAAAAGCTTCTCCCATAGTCAAAGGGAAATGTCAAGCCACAATACAATCAAGACTCTGGCACCATGCGTTTAGATCAGTAACAATTCATGTATAATAACATTATAATTTACTTGATATTTCGATTTGCACATATCATTCGCCTCTTATCATAAATAATCGATATATTCGCTAAGTTATGTCATTGTTTCGTTTCCGTATTACATCCACCAAATTCTAAAGTAAAGCATTACAGAAATAATCATAAAGACGATTTGCGAGCTCCTCGTACAGAATTACTAAGCAACAAGGTCGGGATCGCATAATGACAGACTGACCAATATCAGTATGACCTGATGACATCACCACGCATTTGGCGAGACTCAGAGTGGTTCGACAAGCCGCCATATGTTAATGACACCTGAGATAGAATGCCAGCATTTGCTTCGATCAGCCAGATGACGTACGAACTCCACAAAAATGGGGTACGCTACCCAGTGTATTTGGGTGATTCTTTGAAATGAGTGCAGTATGTAAGCCTCGTAAGGTAGCGAAGCTGACGGTTTATTTTGTCTTCCTTCTTCCTTTCCGCTATGCCATACGAGTGGTAAATCGAACCATGCTACACTCCAAGAAGAGAGGCGATGAACTGTCGGAATTTGCAATGACAAAGCATGGAAAATGTGAGCATGCTGGGATAAAGCAACCTCTACGAGTATAAAATCGCCACGCATCGGGAATTCTCGAGGAGGCTCGCATGCAGTTCCCTCTAACCTGAGACCATATCGGACCCAAAAAGGTCGTAGGAGGAGTAATAGGGCTGAATGAGTGAGTTGAAGGTTTCCTCGAATAGAAATAAAGTAGGTCAGATGGCAAACACGTGAGGGATGAATGGGCGTTTCATACAAAAATTCATATTCTTTCCAAGAGATCTTCGGTGGAGAATATAATCAAGAAGAATATTCTTAAGTGGTCTCATATACATTTTCAACATCATGCCCAAGATAATGATGATAGGCACAAACCTTGAAAGTACGTCACAAACCCTTCCTAAGCCAGGGATCGAGTGGGTCATAACGATTTATCGAGAGGGGCAAATGTGATGAAAAAGGCTTTTAAAAGGTTACAAAGGATGGGCGAGGGCTTTTAAGACTCTGCCAAGGTATCAAGTGAGATACAACGGCAGCTTTGAAAGCGGTTCGACGGAGGCTCAGGTGACTCTCGCCAAGTGGGTACTACCGGGAGTGTGGACCTGGATTTTGATGCAGGCTCTGGCTCAATTTACGGAAGAGAGGTCGCTGGCTGTGGCCTGAGGTCGAGGAGGCTTGAACTACACCCTTTGCAGGTAAAGGTGGTCAGGACTCGCCTGACCTTCGGCAAAGGCTTTCTTGAAAGTAATGTGAGGCCAAGCCGAATTTGTACACGGAAGGGATCAGGTCAACCATGGTGAAAGCGAGGTGTGTGCTATGGTACTGTAGGGAGGCAATACCGGGAAGTGGAGGTTAAAGAGACGGTAAAGGTGGGTGATTTATGAGGACATGGGAAGTGGAAAATTCAGTGGAGATGGGAAAGTGCGTAGGTAATAAAGAATGCTCGGGTGGGATGGAATATTATGGAAAGGATGTAATTTGTTTTGTTTTAGGTTTACTCATGTAATGAGTGGGGATGCTTTGACTAGGGTCAGATAGACATAGGACCCAAAATAGACGGAAGTGGCAAAGGTGAGAGAGGAGGACATGGAGAAAACTAGGGTACAAGGTCTGGGCAACAGGTCAGGTCTTCCTTCTTAAAGGGGGATGTGACTCGGTGAGCAGTTTGTGATGATGTGGCTAAATCGATCTTTGATGGGAGGATTTAATCTAGACTCGTGGATCGGGCACTGACCCTAAATGTAGGGTTTTAGGTCTGGCCAGATGCAAGTGATAGTGCGCAGGTGTGGTTCCTGGGCGTAGGTGGCCTTTTCTTTGTGGATAAATGGCAATGGCTTCTGGGCATAAAAAGTGGAAGATGATGTAGAAAAAGGATGAATGATAACTGGCTCGTGTGGGTGATGGATTTAATGGTCTCAACAACACTCTTGTGGATAAATCAAGTTTCTATGGTGATGACTTCAGATTTGACACTCGAGAAAGGAAGTCAAGGTGTCCCCAAACCGGGCTGACTAGTCATCGTATTCAAAGCGGCCTGCACAAATACGATAATGTCATAGGGATGGAGGGGATGATACTGATTTAGTAGTAATCCCCTCGTAAAGCAATGCTCCATGAGATAGGGAAATGGTTAGGGGTTTTAGAATATGGTAGAAGAGACTATAAAAATCGAGCAGGTCTTCAAAATCCAAAAGGGGAAATTGTCTCAACAACAGTTAAGAGATGCCACTAAAGGGGTCCTCCGTGAGTTATAGGACGAGGCAAGGTTGATTTTACAAAGCTCTTTCCTTTCTAGCAAAGAAGAGATTACTTCTGGGGTCTTCCATGCAAGGTAAGAATGGGTAATGCGGGGTTTCTCTTTGTGTGCTGTATAGAGATGAGTGAGCCGATGCATCCGAAGATAAGGTGACTCCTTCATAAGAGTGAGAAGTGGAGTAAGGTAATCGTAGGTAGAGAAGCGTATGAAAAAGAGGGTTTCTCTGGGTAAGTGAGGAGCTTAATGCAATAATTTCCTCACAATAGATGAGATGATGAGGAAACTCGACAGCGTATGGCGGTCTGTCATGATATAAAAATGTGGCGCTGACCCACTTAACGTTAGTATTCATAATTTGAGGCTTCACTCTATCAATGTCGATGATCGAGGTGATTTGGAAATGACTTCTAATATGTGGATGTTGTAAGTTAGACCTGGCAATCAAAGAATATCCAGATGATTTAGACCTCATGACTGCCTGGGGGCCATTTCTAGATGATGAGCTTTTGAAAAAGATATATAATTATCATCACCATTGTATCTCCACAACACAATTATGACTCACATTATATAAGTATTCTCCTAAGTACCATGCATAAAACATGATGGGATGGTGTCAAAACCTGGTGATGTGTTTTCGATTGGTGCGGAAGATTGATCGCTCCATCTTTGTAGTTTTACCAAAATAGTGGGAATAAGGTCTTCCAATGTGGAGCATATTTTGTCAGTTTCACTTAGATTTGGAAATTTTGAATATGAGGAAAGATTAGTAAGAAGGCTTATCGATCGGGTCGATGGATGAAAAGGTCTCTGGATTTTAAAACCAATGTGTCACAGCATCCTTTTTCTTGTAATATTTTTTTGCCTGGAAGAAGGGAAGAGGCATATGTGGACAAAGGATTTAAACAAAAGCTCTTTTAGCATTGCAAGCTTCTTACTTGGATTTCGATAGTGTGGATTTCAAGTTAGACTGTGCCATACTGAATGCCTAATTAGTTAAATGTTTCGAAAGGTTTAAACTGGGATTTCCAGAGAGATATGTCTAGGAAGACAAGTCTAAGAAACAACTCCTCATTAGAGCTTAGGCTTTGAGGCTAATTAGAATGGTTGAGTAACGATTGACCAAGTTTCCTGCCAACGAGGACAAAATATGTGATAATCGCCCTGTGTCATATCATTAGCCAGTAATGAATAAGCGCTAGTCACCATTAGCAAATGTGCAATAGGAAATCAAGCTCATTTCTTAAAGTCATGACAATGATACCTGTACTCAAAAAATTTCATGTTTTATCATTCCGAGAGTACAATGTCTCGGTCTACCCAAGTAATCCAAAGAACTTCCCAATTGGGTTTTAATTCATTCTCCTTTGTGATTTAGGAAAGTCAAAATCAACACCCCTAAGATTCCATTCTAGTAGATGTTCATCTTAAAACTACATATTTTGGGCAATATCATGTGCAGATCGGGCTAAGAAACCGGTTCTCATTAGGACGATGAGCAACCCCTCGAGAGAGCGTGAGACAAAGTTTGTGACACTAGAAAAATCCAACATCCGAAGGTGAATTTACTAAGGCCTAAAACATAATAAAAGTGATTTTAGAATATTATCTTGGAGTAAGACGATTTGGAGAGTTCAGAGCAAAGCTTGATCAAAATCGATGGTTCATAAAGCCTAGCTAACGCACAAACATCAAATAATTCGTTTCTGAAGCCTCTCGAAGGTGATTCCGGAGCTCCAGATGGAATTAGGACTTTTAAAAGAGAACATATTCGAATTGGGTAATTCCAAGCCCTCAAATATGGTGAAATTAATTTTTTGTTCACTACACTTCTACGTGCAATGGGTTCTGTAAGCAAAGGTTGTTTATCATACAAAGTTTCCTTGAGTACCAAATAACAAATCCCACTCTTTAGTGATCAAAGCTCACCGAGGAATAAATACCTAAAACCCACATAATTGATGGATTCAAAAGTCCATTTCCAGTCAATAGGCATATAAAATTTCATCAAAATTACTTGATCCACCCGCTAGCCTACAAGATATCACCATTTCAAGTCGAGCCCCTGGAGTGAGTTCAAGAATTATATCTTTTAATTTTTCTCGAAGGACACATGTGTTAGCTCTAAGAACATGGTGGGATTTTTAGGTCCCTCACATCCCTTGTCAGGCACTTTCAGGTAAATTACACATGGAAATAATTTAATCTCAGCCCCCATGGGGAAGCCCCTTCCTGACCCAAGGGCACCTCCGTGATCGCCGCTACCAACCTCCTGTAAATTTCGCGGTGAGCTCAAAGCCTTCACCGGGTCGTATCTCCGCAACATTTCATCACCTAGAGTACTCAATGGAATTTGATGTCCAATTCATGTCCCTTTGAGGTGCAGGAATTACACACATGGAAAAATTCACCATCCCCTAAGTTGATACTCATGGTCACGGGCACATGTGACTCCTCTTCAAGAGTGAATTTTACCTCTGTCAGATGCTCACAAGCCTTCATTCTTCACTCATCCGAATCCGCCACGTGTCATCACCTCGCTCACCCACTGGAATATGATGTCCATCATGTAAATTTTAGGTGAGGCATCTCACAAACATGGAAAAATGTCTCTACCCTCGCTGTACACATTTTTTTGAATAATTTAACTCTAAGCACTTCAGCCATTTTTCCCCCCATTTCTTCTTCACAACTTCACACTCGTCATAGATCTTGCTGGATGCTTTCATGTGGACACCGTGATCCAACGGTATCGTTAGCTCCAAACCAGCCTCCACCATGTCCAAAAAAATCTCTCCACTATATGAAAATTCCTAGGTTTAGAGATAAAATGGGCTCGAAAAATGATGAACGACAAAGAAATGAAGAAAAATGAAGATTTTCACCAGATAACCACAACTGTAAGTCACCTTATCAAAAATCTTCATATATCTTCGAAAATACAACCTGATTGAGGTACCATCTATTTTGCGTAAACTTCACACATTTTTCAAGATGATAAAGATGCAACAAAAAAATGAGGTTCAAATGGTTCCTCAAAACATTTGTTCGCAACAAAATCCCCATTTCGTGTACCGCTATTCACATTTACTTGATTTTTACCATCAATCTGAAGAATGGAAATGAATTTAAAATCTCGCACACAAACTCCAAATGAAAACCTATCGCATTGAGTTTAATTTTTCATCATAAACGGATGGAAAAATTATTAAGAAATTTTTTGAGCTCCATTAATGGCCACCATGGTAGCCTTTTGCTCAAGCTATCACATTGAAATTTTTTTAATTTTATTTCATGCATTCTAAAGGGGGAAAACCTTATGGGCAAATTGGGAGGACAAGGATTATGGCTAACGATCTGAGTCCAAAAAAATATGGAATCTCCACTCATTAAACCTAAAGAATGGAAAGCCACTTTCCAAAAATAGTAAGCTTTCCTATACAAAGCCATATCTTAAGTAATTCTTCATCAAAAAGTGATCGGGCAGTGAGAGTCATGGCAAAGGGCAATGTGCACCAAAGGTCGCCATGTTAAAAATGAGTGTTCGCAGCATATGGCGTATGAAATGACCACTTACTGAAAAATGGTGTCAGAGAGATCTATATATGGGCGCTAGTAAAACTAAGGCAGTCCTCAAGAAGTGTCAAGGCAAGAGGTAAAAGTGCACAGGACTCGAATGAAGAATTTCATCACATCAAGATGGTCGCTAAGAAGCAAGTTAATCAAGTCTTACTATAAATAGTAAGTGTCCCATGTGGGTACTCGCTATTAATGATAAGTCATACTCTGAGGAAGTGAGAAGTTTCGAACAATGACACATGTAGGATGATCATTCTAGGTCAATATAATCATTTAGGGGGATCATCCATGGCTATCATTTCATAGGGAATTCGAGACTCATCCCTGAGAATTCAACAGCTGGATCTCCCTCACACCTCACTTCATAGCCTCGAGTCAATGAGCATCTCGACAAGGTGGAAGTCTAATGGTTCATCGGCGTAATCATTCGAATAGGCAGGTGTTTTAAACACTCATTCCAAAGCTTATCCATGAGCCCAAATTTAAAGGAGTTTCACAATAAGTTTGAAGATTTTCCCATCCCCTTACAAAGATCACTTAGGAATTCAAACAAGGGGCAAAAATACTTCCTTCTTATTCTCTCTGATCTTCATACTCCCCTAACTTTCTCTCTTCTCAATGTTCTAATATCAGTATCAATGTAGCATTTAGCATACGTCGTTAATGTTCTATCAATTTAATGTGGGTCACCTTTTTCCCATGTATACCATCGTAAAAAGGACTTAAATGTTTCAGTGAAGTTACAAGTGTTTAAGTACAAAATTGCCAAGAGGAGACATACTCCTTCAAAGGAATCGGGTGTATGGATGTTATCACCTCAGCTCATTCTATAAATCAGAAGTTTTGCCCCATTTCAAAGGGTCAGTGGCAGACTCATTTGGTGTGATTTGCATAACATTGGACCATCTCTCAAGCTGTGGGACTTGCGACTTGAGATGGCCCTCCAGAGAAAGTTGACTTCTTCTTCTTGATCCTAATGCTAAACTACTCCTAATGTAGAAATGACGTCTAACTATACCTATCCTAACAATGCCAAGGAGATAGGGAGAGAGAAAGTGCATAAAGAGGGAAATCCTACACTAATGAGGTGATAACACCAAGAAAAGGGGAGTGTTGGTCACAATCTCAACCTAAAGTGGAGAGAGATGAACAAAGGAGAGGGTGGACAAGATGCACCATAGACCAGAGATAAAGTTCACACAGAACACCACTTCAAAACCCATTAAACACAACTCCCAGGACCTGTAATAAACATCAAAATATGCACAATATACCCTACAATGATGAGAGGTGAGGAGAGACAATAAAATAAGCAAAGGATGGATAGATGCATCACAAAATAGAATTTATTGCTCCAAAAGTTCACACAGTACATCGTTAGTGGGCAAGAGGCAAGAGAATGCCATTACAGAGCCGTGAAAGGAGGTTCGAATCCATTTTCAACCCTGGGGAAGAAAAGAGAGGGGGGCAGGGAAGAAGAATGAACAACAACTAATTAACCTCTCGAAATGATGCCTCTATTACAATATATAGAAGAATGGGAGAGAGAAGGAAAGAATCGAATCCTGCTCCAACCACTCTGAGATATGCATTGAATCCCATTTTGAAAGCTCAACCACTAAAAATCAAATTCTTTTGATAAAATATGCCCCCAAATCCATCTTTACTACATGGTTCCTTGATTCAACCTCAAAGAAGAGGGAACGGATGGAAACAGATCAAATATGATCTGGTTGTTGAGATAGATGGATCTTGCATTGAAGGCCTGAAGACGTTTCCTCCATTTTCCCTTACCTAACCTCCTCAAAATTAAAGTCTCATACCTCTATGGTGTAGGTGAGTCGATATCTTCCAACGACATCAGATTTGCAATATTTCGATCCCTGAGTCGAAAGATATGCCCCTTCAAAGTTTGTATCGGGTCCGTATGAATGGATGGGGAAAATAGTTTGAAAATGGGTCCCCCTTTTGGTTTGGGACACATGGCAGCTAGATTAGAGAAAAATCAAGCTCGCAGGTCAGCAATTTATCTCTTTGCCCTTTTACACAAAACGCAAAACTCAAAAACTCTTGCAGCCCCAAAGCTCCACCTGGACACGTGGCACCCTTCGATTGGATGGGGGATGCACTTCCATCTTTATCTTTGTGCCTTTTGAAAAAAGGAAAACTTTCACCTTTTCCTCCGATTCCCTGCTTTCCTTTGACTCAGGCTTGAACGCTAACTTTTTCCCTTCATATTTTCTCTATGTGTGGGGTTTGTTCTGACCAAATTTTTCGAGGGTGAATTTGGGATAACAATTGGCGACTCACGGGGACATCTACTTGCTAGATGAAGAGACTAGTGGCCTTGAAGCATCCATTGGGCATGGAGTCTACCTGATAAACATGAAACTGATCTGAACTTTGAAAACTGACCCTTGGGCCACTTGGAAACCCATTAGAACTGAAACTGATCTTGACCAAATGCCAAGTCCGAAAACTACATGAGAGAAACAAAACTCCACAACAACACTATGTACAAAACTGAAAAACATAAATGCTCCAAGTAGAACATGCAGAGTGTGTAAAACACTTCTTCTACCGAAAACAAGCCTACCTACAAGACTCTAACCAAGAGCAAAGGAGCTCAAACAAAGCCTACAATCGGCAGGGAGAAATAGCTTCCCTTCCTCAAAAAAGAGCCATGTAACTTGATTTGCACCCGAACATGGCTGGTCGGATGAGTGAAAACTGATAATAATTCGGTCCTCCACCATTAATGGAAAATACCTCCTCAAGCTAACTTGCATTGGACTTCTAGAGGTGTTGATGATGACCCTTGGTACTTTGATGCTCATTCTCATGCCCTAGAGTAGGCATGACTGTTTTTGGATTCTCCTTTAGCTCCAATGAAGCCAAGTACCTAATCGGGCACAGGTCACGATCCTTTCAATGTGCCCCTTGTTTGATTTTCAACTCCAAGAATGGAGTTTTCTTGTGGACCTTCTTGAACAGATGGTATGGGAGAAATAGTGATATCCTCCTACTTTTTCTTCTCTTCTTTCTCCTGTGAAGAACATGGGAGAGTCATGTCTTCCAATCTTGGTTCCAGAGGGTTGTTATGAAATGTAGGTTGTTGTCCTTGGATGTTCTCCTCTGTGGCAGTAGACTCATATACTTGGAATGTGAGATATGGAGGAAAAAATGATGTGATCTCCATGGGTTCCCCTCCATCAAGGCAATCCTCCAAGTCAGACAAGTAATCTTCCTCCTTATTGTCCTGTTGTAGGTGCTCAACCTCCTTCATGGTGTCCTCCTAATCTACAATTGACTCACCATGGTTCCCTTCATCCTCAAACATGAATTTTGAAAGCTCAAACTCTTCCTCAACATCAAAGCTTGAAGGGGATGAAGTGGGAGGAAGAACTGAAGGTTCTTCTATGGCCTTCTCCACACTTGGAGCCTTTAAATCGTATGGTCCTCCTCCATAGTCAAAATGTACTCCTCTTCTTTTGGATTAGGAGTAGCTCCTTCTTCCCTTGCTTGTGCTATAGCTGGAGCTTCCACCACTTACAGCTTGACCTCAACCTCCTCCATAGGCTTAACCAATAAGGGAACCTTTGAAAACTCAAATTTAGCAACCCAACTCTTCAAATTTTCTATCATTTCTTCTTTGTTGGGTCCCTCTATTTGATGTTCTCCTTGGGTTGGTTTTTGATTATTTTCTTCCCAACATGGGTTTGGGAAAGTAGGAGGAAGGATGGGTTGATTTACAATAGACTTTGCAATTGTTTGTGGTGTAGGGGAAGGTGTTTCTTTTGGCTCTTGTAGAGGGGAATTGGGTTTGGAAGGGAAAAGGGCAGAGAAACTAAGGTGGGATGGAAGACTAGGGGATGGAGAAATGAAATTAACACTTGGGGCAGCAAGTGAGGGGCTTGACTCTTGCCTCTGCTAAAATGATAAAGATTGAGGAAGAGAGAATGAAAGAAAGGGAACCGATGATTGACTTACCTATTGACATGTTGTCCCACACTTTACTCATAAGTCCCAATGTCCTAAATCCACCGTGTGCAAGTTGGGGCAAAGCAATCCAATCATGAAGTCGAGCTTCTCCTAAGGGTTGTAGTGTCTGGAAAGGCCTTCCCATGGATAAGGTGCCACTGTAACCAATTTTGAAAGCCCCTCATTTGAGATCTTTCCCTAAATTTAACCATGCTAGCCTCCATTTTTGAATCTTCTCCAAAGAGACCAAAGATCCTCTTACATAACTATCGCCATTATATGCATCCCCTTGTTCTTGATAAGCTCCATGGCCAAAGCTGATTTTGACTCGCTCATATGGGTAAGCATAGTGGTCCTGGATCTAATTATAATGCATCGGAGGTGGGACCATTAGATTACACGTAAGTGTGAGTTCGATGAAGGGAATGAATTCATGATTGCACAACTTCATGGAATGGGAGAAAATGAAAGAGATGGAAGAATAAAATGGATGAAATGAGTGGAATGGATGGAAAAGGTCTGCAACTTAGAGAATGGGTTTTTGACTAGATGGAGTCGTTAGATGTGCTTGAAAGTGCCTCCAAAGGTTGAAACCTTCACCAAGAGCACATCAAACCTGATGAAGTGAAGTGGTAAGGTGCTTCAGACTGCCTCTGACTTGGGCATGCCAAAACTATTAACGTGAAATCACAACACCCCCAAATGAGATCTAAAAATCTACTTTTCTAAGGCAGACTCATTTGGTGTGATTTGCATAACATTGGACCATCTCTCAAGTTTTGTGGGACTTTCGGACTTGAGATGGCCCTCCTCCTGAGAAATTTCGATTCTTCTTCCTGATCCTAATGCTAAACTACTCCTAATGCAGAAATGATGTCTAACTATACCTATCCTAACAATGCCAAGGAGACAGGGAGAGAGAAAGTGCATAAAGAGGGAAATCCTACACTAACGAGGTGATAGCACCAAGAAAAGGGATCTAGATTACAATCTCGCCTACTACCCGAAGTGGAGAGAGGTGAGTAGAGGATAGGGTGGACAAGATGTACCTAGACTAGATAAATTTCACACAGTAACACCACTTCAAAACGCATTAAGTACCGCTCCCAGGACCTGTAACAAACATCAAAATATGCACAATATACCCTACAATGACGAGAGGCGAGGAGAGACAATAAAATAAGCAAAGGATGGACAGATGCATCACATAACAGAATTTATTGCTCCAAAATTTCACACAGTACATCATTAGTGGGAAAGAGGCAAGAGAATGCCATTACAGAGCCGTGAAAGGAGGTTCAGACTCCATTTTTCGACCCTGGGGAAGAAAAGAGAGGGGGGAAGGGAAGAAGAATGAACAAGTAATTAACCTCAAAATGATGTCTCTGTTACATTCTGATATATAGAAGAATGAGAGAGAGAGAAGAAGGAAAGAATCGAATCCTACTCCAACCACTCTGAGGTATGTATCGAATCCCATTTTGAAAGCTCAACCACCGAAAATCAAATGCTTTCGATAAAATCTACACCCAAATCCATCTTTACTACATGGTTCCTTGATTCGTGCCTCAAATAAGAGGGAATCGTGAGTGGAAACAAACTATCGGCGATCCTCAAGCCATCGAGATAGATGACCTTGATCAAGGACCAAAGACGTTTCCTCCTTTTTCTCTTACCTAACCTCTTCAAAATTAAATTTTCATACCTCCATGGCGTAGGTGAGGCTCGAGATCTTGTCCAACGGCATGATGGGATTTGCAATATTTCGAGCCACGAGTCAAAAGATATGCCCTTCTAAGCTCAGTATTGATCCGTATGAAATCTGACGTGGGAAAGCCATTGAAAAATGGGCCCTCATTTTGACATGCCGGCCATGTAGTAAGTCAAATCTAGAGAAAAAATGGGTTCAGAGGGTTCAAAATTTATCTTTTCCTTTTCCGCGTAGTATCACAAAATCCAAAACTTCCCGCGGTCCTCATCTCGCCTGGACACGGGCACCTTTCGCTAAATGGGGGAGGCGGCTAGTGCATTTTCCTCGTGGCTACTGGCTTGCGCGAAATTTTCACCTTTCCTCCGCCCCGCCGCTTCACTCAGTTCAAAAC
>CM031236.1:681672241-681736118 GCA_018340775.1 Taxus wallichiana var. yunnanensis
TATCAAAATTTAAAATTTATGTACTAGAAAAATAATTTTAAAAATAATCGCTAAAAAAATCTAAAAAAACATCGCCATGGTGGAGAAATTAGATGCTCCTAGCTATCTTTCTACGAAAGGGTTTTGAAAAATACTAAATATTGGTCAAAAATGGTGGGGGGCGTGCAGAGACACTTTCTACTATGTTTTAACTTAACAGAGATAACGTATTGATATGTTAGTTATTTGAACCACTTAAACATAACCATTTTCAAGAAAATTTAGTAGACTTAGAAACTAGAACTCAAAATGCTATGATTCATGTTCTTACAAAATCTTCCAATTTTGGAGTGTAACTATTTCAAATAATTTGTCACAGATGAGGAGTTTTAGTTTTAAAAAAATCAACTTAAGACCCCACTTTTGACCGTCCCACTATTGGTGCAAAATTTACCCATATCTCAAAAAAAATTAACATAAAGAAAATGTCACTCAATATAACTACATTATTTTTCCCATCACATGGGGACTCTTTCACTCACTTTATAAATGTTCTCGCAGCGGCTTATACCATTCTTATTAGGTATTAACGAGACGGTATTGAACTAAAAGGAGTTAAATGCTCGTGCGTAATGCAAAACATTCAAAGAGAGTCACAATTTGTTGCTCTTTCATCTATTGATATTTTGAAGGAGGGGAAATTCGCAAATATCTAAGAACAAATTGGTACAAAGAAATGTTTTTGGCGCTCTCTTTGAATAATTATTATTTCATTTAAACTATCAGGGAACAAGTTTTGATTTTAAGAACAAAGCTTGATATGTCGATGGTTATGTAAGCTAGCCCGATTTGAGAGGATTTATGAGGTTGAATTTTTTTTTCCAAGATGCATTACTCAATGTTTGAAAATGTTTCTCCATATGAAACAACATTTTGATTTAGACACTCGATGATTCTGAATGTCGATCCTCCATGGAGACCCCGATAGTCCTTGATCCTTTATGGATACGTAGAGACACTTGTATTCATTGAGCTTCCATTTATAATGATAGAGATATTTGAAAATTCGTGTTATGAGCTATAAATTTATATGCATTTCATGTTACTTGGAAATCAAATAACACCTTCATTAGGCTTGATAACTACCCACATATATTTTAATGTACACTTTTGAAAGCATCCATGGGTTTATCATAAAAGGAATCATCAATGAATGGAAGGTCATTAAACCGTGAGGTCAATTTGACTCCCATTCATAACTAAACAATAAATATTTACTAATCGATTGATTTAGGTTTTAAGGTTTAGGGTTTAGGGCTCAGGGTTTAAGGCTCAGTGGGTTCTAGGATTGATGACTTAGGGTGTAAGTTTTAAGGTTTAGGGTTTAGGGTTTGGTATGGTTTATGGCTTAGGATTTAGGGTTTAGGTTTTAAGGCTCATGGTTTGGGTTTAGGGTTCGCAGGTGGTAAAATAAGGTTTAGGATTTAGAGTTTAGGTTTTGGGTTTAGGATTTAGGATTTAGGGTTTAAGGTTTGGGGCTTAGGGCTTAAGGCTTAGGGTTGAGGGTTCGGGTTTGAGGTTGAAAGTTTAGGGCTTAGTGTTTTTAAGATTTAGGGCATAGAGTTTAAGGCTTAGGGTTTAGGGTGGTAAAATAAGGTTTAGGTTTGGGATCTAGGGCTCGGGGTTTAGGGTTTAAGGTTTAAGGTTAAGCGTTTAAGGTTTTAAGGTTAGCGTTTGAATGGTTTATAGTTTAGGGTTTAGGGTTTGTGACACTTGCAAGGTAGTGAGAGGAATAAAGTGGAAGTTTGAATAAATGAGGTTTTACACGAAAATGAGTCATTTTAATGAGTTGATTGAAGCTTGTGTACAAAATGTGAGAGTAGGATATGGGGGTTGGAAGGGTAAGTTTTAGGTTGATTGTGTCATTTTTTCATATTTGAGCCTATAGAGCTTATTAGAAAGACTTCTTAAAACAAGATACTAATGAGAATGATTGAAATTGGTTTTATGAGTTGATGAATACATGTAAATGTGTTGGAGCTCTGCATCACCTCATGATGTTTCAGATCCTTCACGGACCTCGTGATGACCATTCCCTTGATTATTTGAATCGATCAAAACTTACATACATGTTTTTGATTTATTATGTGTTATAAGGAATTGTATGAGTCCATATTCATGAATTATTATCATGCTTTGGGAGTTGTGAGGTTTAAAATATATAGTTTTGACACATTGAAAAAAATCCCTACAAATGTCAATGACTAATCAAGAAGACCCCAAAACCTAAACAATGACTATATTCTTTCACAAAATAGATATTGATTATGCAATTTAAACCCTAAAAGCTTTAGGTTAAATGT
This sequence comes from Taxus wallichiana var. yunnanensis, assembly GCA_018340775.1. NCBI lineage: Eukaryota > Viridiplantae > Streptophyta > Pinopsida > Cupressales > Taxaceae > Taxus > Taxus wallichiana. The sequence goes on from CM031236.1 coordinate 681,674,584, forward strand.
TGAAATCCTAAAAAATACACTATATCGACCAAATTAGAATATGAAAAACTATCTTCTAAATTGTGACAGATGGAGCTGTGAGACTAGTTCCATAAGGTGCAGAGTGACCCTAACTTCTTATATTTACTAAAATAAATTTAAAGTATAAGTTTTTCTTTTATTAATCTTTATAATTTATTATTTCTTTATAATTTTTCTTTTATTAATCTTTATACTTTATTATTTCTTATACTTTAACCATTTATTTTAGTAAATATATCCCTCCCATAAGCATATATACCACATAGCAAATAGGAATGCGAGCGTGTTATAACGCGCACACATTATAACGTGATTGAGTCATGGCACGCTTAGAGCTAGCGTTATGACAAAATGCCAAAAAAAAAAATTGTGTCCTCTTTTTGGCCCCATGTTTCATGCACTTACCTGTAAATGTCTCTGAATGAGACGTGGTCTCATGGAATTTCATAATTATCGGATATGCAAAATGGTTTTTGTAAGGATGCTTTCTTCAAACTTTATCAAGTAATGAAGCTCAAGTTTCGGAACATATCCTTACCGGCACTATGACTTCGTTTTTGTTTTGCATTATGGCCAAAATGGCCAAAAATGGATTTTTGTCCGCTTTTTGGACCCGTTTCCATGCACTTACCCAAAATGTCTCAATGAGATGTGGTCTTGCCGAGAATTTCATAATTATCGAGGATATCATGCAAAATGGGTTTTGTAAGGATGCTATCAAACTTTATCAAGTAATGAAGCTCAAGTTTTGGAGCATATCCTTACTATAAGCTTCATTTTTTATTAGCATGCATTAATGTATGTTTAGTAGTTGAGGCTTGTAAATACTTCAATGACATGATTATCTCATATAACATTATTCATGGAATTGATCATTATATGTGCAGGGTTGACATTATTTGTCGAGTTGGCTATATATAGGAAACTCTTAACTTCAATATATGTTCTTCTATCAAACATCTATGTAGAAGCACTTAGGTTGGGTGAGGTTGAAATGTAAGGATGTTGATGGAAGCCATATGAATTTAAAATATACCTAGATATAGTTGGATTGAAAGCCATAAAATTCTACATGATTTTGTGTGGAGATAGATCTCACAAATAGACACGAGAGATCTCTACAAAATTAGATAAATTGTCTTGGGAGATGTTGACTTAAATAGGCAACATGATATTTTCTAGCTTCAAAACATGTCCCAAACGATGGGGACAAGGAGGAAAACAAATTATTCCTTTGCAACCATAGTGAAAATTTGGCAATTGTGCTTGGATTGTTAAACATGCCCCTGAGACAATTATTTAAGTCATTAAAAACCTTTGAGTATGTGTGCACATGATTTGTAGTTAATGTAGTCTTAACATGTGGCATCATGATAATTGAGCACATGTCCTTGAGGTATTCTATAAGAGAAAACCATTCAGATTCAAGAAAATAACTATGTATAAAAATCTCTACATCAAATGTTATATCTCAAGAGCTAATTTGTTTTATGACGTGATTGAAACATGAAATTTATTTTCTTTAGATATCAATAATTTGTTAGTATTCAAAGGATAGCATAAATATTGTTGAAATTCAAACTATAAATTTAATGTAAGTACAACTTAGCATATTTGATGGTTTTCATCAATAACACGATTGGGATTAAAAGCACCTTTTTAAAATTTGGCAGACGTGACAAAGCAATGAGTTTGATAACCTCACGTGTTAAGATAGAGTTTTGGCTTATACATATTATAAAATTTGTATTCTATGTTTTCTACAAACTAGCTTATAGTCTCCACTTCAAAGAAGAATTAAAAAGAGAATTAATTCCAACTTAATAAAGAGAATTTGAAAGAGTGCATCATTTGATATAAGATCCTAGAGTAGGAGGATTAAGAGAAAATTCAAAATTTCAATATTTTCAAAAAAGTGGTCAAATTATATCTTCTTAAGACCTTGTTAAGTAATAAATTCGTCAATAAATTGAAAGATTTTATGAACTTAAAAACTAGGTCACGTAATTTCCTCTACCCCCATTTCGATTATTTCTTTTTATTTGTTTGATGTGATTTACATCCTCTACCTTTAAAATTAAATTGGAAACCCCTACATATTATCTCTAAATAAATCAAATAAATTTAATCAACATATTCTTGTTTCAAAAGAATTTAACATTGAAATCCCTTCCCGCATATTTTACAACTCATATACAATTGACCATAAAATATAGATCTATCCAACCAATATTAATTTGTTTCTACACTTTACCCCATTCTATAAGGTGTCTCTTTTTATATATCCATGTTATTTATCTAAATTTATGCAATATATTCTTCAATTTCTTACTTTGTCGCCACCGATCGATCCGTGGAAAACAAAATTGAAGACATCGATTTTCTGGAGATTGAGATGGAGTTATGATGGTGCAAATCGGATAAGAATGCAAGTGGTAGACAGATGCGAGAGGTGCAACCGTTCATTTGGGTTTTACCCTCCACGATGCCACTGAGTTACCCCTAAGGCTTTGTGATCCACGTAGATTTCTAGAATGGCGAAGATATGGAAGTGGCTCAATTGGATACCTGTTGGTTGTATTTTCTCAAACAATGTCAATGCTTTGTGAGGATATCCATGTTGTATGCAATATGAAATGTGATATTCAGAGGAGATCACATTCAATCGCTTTGTTAAACACATCACGAGCATCCACTAAACTTCTTCTCTTTTCAAGCACACATTTAAGCGTTTTGCGATGGTTGAAGATATTTAATTTAATTTAAATATTCACGTCCACAAAAGGCCAAGAATGTTCATGGATAGAAAAGGTCAAAGTAAAATCATCTCTCCAAGAAAAATAGGAATAAAAGAAACAATAAATCAACAACGAGTAGGTTGAAGAATTGGGAACCAATAGAATGTACGTTGTCTGACAGATCTGGACCAACTTGTTTGTGTATGAGATCTCTTCAGATTCCTAAAATTAGTTATTTGGAAGTAAGAATTGATATGCCTATAATTATTTGTAGTTGAGGTCTTCAATTTGAGTGTTCTTTTCCGGAGTTGAAGTGTCTCACGAATAAACAAAGCTAAACATTTATGGTCTTCATATCGAATGAGGATCCTTAAAGATCCATTGGAATCTCTAAAATATAATGGTATCTTCCACAAATTTCATAGTAGATGGGACACTTGAATATAAAATGCTCTTCACTTTCAGGCTCTAGAAAACACAACTGACATATACGCTCATGTTGTGGGAGGCTATGATCAGATTTCATCCGCCGAGTGAGAGCAAATGCAAAATTGAGCTAAAGGGATCCTCGGGCATGAAGGCAACGAATTCTTCATGTATTCGGAATTTTATTTTGATCTTCATGGAAGCACGAATAAAATTGAAAATAGTGAAGAAGTTTTGGTTTCAAAGGCTCTTTTGGAGCAAACCATGTAGCTTTCAAATAAGACTTGGTGATTTCTTCACGTATACCCCTATTAACCTCATGTTTAGTGAGTTGAGGAGCATTAAAACAAAAACCTAAGACGCGGAAGTCTTTCTATATCAATATTCAATTTCGAAGGAGAGTCATAACTCTTGCATACCAACAAGATTTGCATCCTTTTTTGACAAGTTTCACAAAATATTGGAGTGCCAAATATGCATATCTATTCTAACCAGAAAAATAATCATAATGCGATCAAAGCCTATGCAACATAGTGATAACATTGAAAATCAAAGTGATAAAGAGTGGACATACCCCAAACTCTACAAGAATAATTGAGTGAGGAACCATTCTTTTGGCTCAAATATTCTTCGATAACATGGAAATGAAAACTCTTTCCATACGGTTGAAATCATTGTCTCAAATATGGACCCCAAACATCACATCCATATAATAGTGCTGGTGTAACCAATGTATGAAAAAGTCAAATATTTGTCTGAATATCTTGAAATTGAAGTTGAAAACATTGTCTTTCCAAGGTTGTCAAAGTTGCATACCCTTTGCTCAGTCTTGCTTCTATTGTTGGAACAAAGCTAAAAGGTGGTCCAGAGAAAACCACACCCAAGTAGGTGTAGGAGTACACCACCTCAATTTGTTTTCCTTTGTATATCAAATTCATTATAGATGTTATTTTCTTGGTTGTATTGAATGCCATGATTTTTGTCTTCGCAAGATTTACTTTGAGGCCTTTCTTATCACAAAAATTGCTCAATGCATCAAGCTGATTTTGAAGTCCTGTAATTGAGTGTGAAAGCAAAATAATGTCATTTGCAAACAATAAAATAGCAATGTAGATCCCAAAGAGGCTACAACCATTCATGCTACCTGAGGTTGTGGAGATAAGATCCTCTAATTCATCAATATAGAGCCCAAAAAGTGTAGGTGAGAGTGGACAACCTTGTTTCACACCTATGGTACTATGGATGTTATTAGTAGTGCCCATTTTGGTATGAATATGCCCAAAAATTTTCTCATATAGAGTTACCTTCATTTTCTTTTATATGTAGAAGTGCTTAAAGGGGTTGTGTTTATGAGACTAAGATTAGCAGGGGATGGCATTGGAATTTTAAAAACTATAATGGAGAGAGAAGTACATATCCTTTCTCTTGCTTCATGCTCCAGAGAGTGGAAGAGTGAAATATTTTTGAAGTGGTTTCTGGTAGCTATCTAGAAAAGGAAGAGACATTTCCTTCTCAACAGAGGAACAATACAGGTCATGCTCAATTACCTTCGTTATTTTTTTAGATATTACAACAGCTTAATGACCCAATGATGTGGCACACTTATTGACATGTTGGGGTTTGAGGGATTAGATCCTAGGTAGGTGGTTATCAAGCACTTAGGCCCCACCATTAGGGCACACATAGTTACCTTCATTTTCTTTTCGATGTAACATTGTGTGTGGTATAAGGGTTTTGATGTGGGACTGAATTTTCTTACTGTTGTAAGAAAGGGTTTTCTTGGAAATAAAGGGCATGTTAGATTGAGATTGATGGTTGGCATTGGCATGGGGTTTGTATGGTTATAATTGACCGGATGGAAATGTGCATTAAATGAAATGACTTTAATTACGTTCATGAGATTAAATGGTTTATGGGTTTAGTGATATTTTTAGAAGGTTACTCCTCTTGTTGTTGATTTGAGTTAATATCTCCTTGACATTTTTATATTGCCTTCTTTCAAATAGTTCTATCATAGAACCAAACAATTACAATTTCCTCATACTAGGTTTTGATGTCCGTGTAACTTGGACATTCAAAGATGAACTACTCTTTTGTTTCGATTTCTCTTGTAGTCCATAAAACATAAGTCCTCTCTTCCTTAGGTGTTGTCCATCTTTTTACTCCCATATAAACCTCGTGGAGCTAGTCCTTAACTAAGGAATGATGATTTTTCCATCCATTTAATTTCAATCCTTATATATGATTTTTGTAATGTTGTTACATAGCGTTGAACTCGAAATATAGGGTTGATGTTTCCTACTTTGCTTTATTCATCCACATCATTGTTATAAAATTTTCATTCACATAATTTGTCTTTATTAAGATTTGGGCATTCATTTATGTTGATATTGATAATCAATTTACTTCAACCATAATGATAGTGAAACAATGCCATCATGTTTTTCCTAAAAGTGGTTTTAAATCCATTTATTTATTTATGTAAATGTGAATGACAATGACATAACGAAATGGAAATGCATGAAACAAATAATTGTATTATAGGTTCTTGTAAGTCTTGGCTATTTATAAAATTAGTATGTGAAATCAAAGATTGGGGTATAGGAAAATAGAAGTTTTAACACTACTTTAGTGTAAACACCTAATATTTGTGGATGATTAATTAATTGCTTTGGTATTAGTATATTTATGTCTTTTATTGATTATTGGTTATCTATGAGTTTTTATTGTGGCACGCCTTATTTTTCGCTTGTCTTATAATTTGTTCTTTTTGTGTCTTGTGTGACTTTCTAACATCTTCAACTTTATTTAGCTCATCTTAATCATTTTTTCTTCTCTCTCATTGGTTTTCTTTCCCATCCCCCATTTTTCTCGCAATATTACAAAGTGATAATTTCTATATTGTATGAAATCAGTCACCGCTTTTGAGCCATTATATCCCCCGAATTTGATTAATATATTGTATTTTTATAAGTAAAAAGAGGCCCTAGATCCCACTATTTAAAATATTTACACAAAAACTTGTGAACCAAGTATAAGTTTGAGTTTTGTCACCACCTACAGGTGGTGAGAATATAAAACGACTGAGCTAATTTAACAAAAATTAAAAGATACCTGACATAGTAGACCCAAGACTAGATGTCATCCTCCATTGAGGAGTTAAAGACCATAACTCTTGGTTTTTTTGCATCGTTGGCTTCTTCCTCAATTATCAAAGTTGTTATTGATTCTGCCAACTTAGAATCTTCAAATTTATCTGTTGAGATACCCAGAGTGGCACAAATGGCATCCAACTTCTTTCCTTGAGAAATACTTTCCATAGCATGTGCCTTAGATAGTGTCCATATCTGGTCCATTCGAAGCCCGATGTCAAACCTAAGCTACTCCATATCCTCATGTATAGTAAAGGAATTACTCGCCCACAGGAGGAAAATCTCAACCCCAATTATTTGTGCCACTTTGAGTGTCAAGTCGAGCGGATGACCTGCCCAGTGTCGCCCATGACCTTAACCACCTCCTCCACTTGCAATCGTGCTCCCAAGTGATTCGATAAGTGTGCACGTAGAAGGTTTGTAGACATCCATCGAGCGGTTTAGGGTCTTTCACCCAGCGATCAAAGTCTTTTACTAGAACTCCATAGCTTCCTTAGTTGTGATTCTCGTGCCCTTATCCAACAAGCGTCTCTCATTCATAAGTTGTCATAATTTCAGATTGTTCACCAACCCAAGAAAGGAGTGGTGCACATTGTCAATGGAGTACCTGTGAACAAGATTATCATGCATTTCATGAACTATATTGCTTGTTGTCACCTTTCATTATCCCTAGTGTGCTTTCTTTGGCCTTGCCACACTTTTCCCTTTCTCCATTGCCCACCAACAAAATCGTGAGAGCTTCTCGTCAAATTGCCAGAGCCTAATGACTAGATCAATGGGTGGGCATAGCTTATAAAGCCCCTCACACATGTCGAAATACTTCTCTCCCAACGTGAGTAAATATGGAAATAATGAGTTTGTGCGGGGAGAGATACGTGCAAAAATATTGTCTTCATTACGAGGACAGTTGTTTGAGCTCCGTGCCCATCACTTGATTTGATGTGACAAGCCCATCTTGTTTAATTATTTCTCCTACTTCCCTGCTTATATCCTTAGGTTGCATAATAATTATATTTTCATTTTTGGAATTGAGATCAATTCCAAGATTAGCAAGATAGTCAACAACCTTATTAGCACTTATGTAGGTGTGTAGTATCTTTCCTGAATTATTAAGAACAATGTCGTCTTCCACAATGCGGATCAAATTCCAGTGATCCATATTCTTCTTGTTTACAACATTAATGATGATCTGTGAATCACCTTCAACTATGAGATTCCCCAACCGTTTTCCTTTGCAATTTTGTGCAAAAGAGCCTTGGTTTCTGTGATGTTATTGGAGCAATAACCAAGAGCTTCAACAAAGCTAAGGATAAGACTACCCAATGAGTTGCGGAAAATCCTGCCTGCACCAACCTTACCAAGATTATTTTTTGTAGCCCCATCGAAGTTGAATTTGATAAATTCATTTGGAGGTGGCTTCCATTTGATTTTTTTTAACAACCCTTCATCGGGGTTTGATTAATATATTGTATTATATTAATACAAAACATTAATATAATATAATGTATTAAAAATAATTATAATATAGTATTAATTAAGAAAAATATATTATTATTTATATGTTTTACAAAGTTAAAATCGGAATATAGTTGGCCTAATGTAGTCGAGTCTCATAATTGACCTATAATTGGGCTCCATATTCATGGTTTAGTTAGGTTTTATAGTCAAGGTATGGTTGGGGTCTCAAAGTGGACTTATGGTCATGTCTCAAAGTTAGCCTATAGTCGGGTCCCAAAGTCGACCTTTGATCGGGTCTCGAGTTGGCCTATAATTGGATGATAATGTCATACTTTTATAGGCAACCTAGTGTCAACCTATAATTAAGAGATAATGTCATGTTATAGTCATGTAAGCTAACATCGTCACATAATGACCTATTGTTGAAAAATATAAGTCAACTTCGTTTGAGTAAGAAAGGCATTATGGTGTTATTATTCTAATGTAGTCCAATTATAAATTTAGTAATGGCCTAAAGACTCCCGTCACCACTATTTTCAACTTAAAGCTTTTTTTTTATCATTTTTTCATCCTTTTTTATTGTGTTCACACTAAAATTGTCTTTTAATCATCACTATTTATTCTAAATGTTATTATTTTATCAATTATGATAAACATTCATACTTATTTTCTCCCTTAAATAATTTATATTTAAATATTATTTGATAAAAATAGTAAAACTTATATTATATCACAATAACAATAAAGATGATATGTAGAATAGATTCCATTTGTAATTTCCACAATTCATCGAGGTTGTTGGTTTGTCTCCACTTACTTTTCTTTTGAATCTAAGAGACTTTTGTTGTAACATGTTGAATTATCCCTACCACTGGAGTGATTGTTAGCCACAAAGCTTTTTACAAGTCATTACCATATTGATACTCTTCGAGATCAAATTGTAACTTGTGTCTTGGAATCATTGTAAATTGTATTCATCCATCACATGTTTTATGTGTGTCAAAACTCACATCAACAAAGTTTGTGTTTGAGATGTGTTCTCTAGTATTATGTCAATGTAAATTAATACAAAACAAAGAAGCTATAAGATTATTATGTGCAAAACTTCATATAATTAATTATTTTTGAACTGATAAAAATTGAATAACATTGAATAACTAGGAGAAAGGACCCTATAGTTGCATGTACTAAAACATGTACACTTGGTTTCTTCTACAATTTTTATCTCGACACTTACAAACTCATTGGGCTCAAGTCTCTCCTCCAATCAAAATAATAATAATGTTTAACACTTTTTGGTATTGATTTTTTTATTGAGGATAGCGTGGACCCCACCGACTTGTGGGTGCTAAATATAGTCATCCAATGTCTCCATAGCTTGCTAAAAAAGGTACCAACAGGGTTCATTTTTTAATTAATGATAGCTTTTAAGAACCAACCATAATGTGACACATAGGGCGCTCGGTTATTGATACACTTTTCAAATGCTTTATACTAATTATCTTTGTACTAAATCAATTTAAAATCTCATTTTCCCTCCAAATAAACACGTGAAACGAAAATAGTATTATGACATGGTCAAGACTAAATAATGGTATAATTTATTTTTGCTAATAAGACACCTAGATGTATCTACACACTCGCTAAAGTTAAGGTGTACAATTATATGGTCCTCTCCATTATATTACAATAGACTTCCTCGAAAAATCAAAAGGGAGGCCCTACTTTTACAAGAACTTGATACCCCCATCGACAATACATAGGTTTTGCCCACAATCATCAATTCAAGTGGTTGGCCAAAATCTCATGTAGGTAAATGACAACCCATGTGGTCTTACGTGGATTTTTAAATGGTAAGTGCGGATGCTTAACTTGTGCAACTTGATTATCTAGGACATGCACACACTAAATTAAGTTACAAATCATTAAAAAATTACCTAAGGTGTATGTTTACACAAACATTTGGTAACTTTTGGTGGGTTGAATCTCCCTTTTTGGCATCCTTATACAAACCCCTAGCACAAACCCCCAACACTTGTATCTTGTGTTCATCTTATTCCATGCTAAGAATGTTTGTATGATTCTAGCACGTTTGCTTGTGGCACTTCTAAATCAAATGGGTTCATTTGTCTTTCCTATTTCTAGTTGTTGGAAGCCTCTTATACCCATCAATTTTGTTAAAGTTTGAACTTATGTCATCTATATATAGACAAATGATTATGTTCATTTGATCATTCGATCATTAAGCACTCAATTTGTTGCTTTGTTACTAATTTATCTTTTACCTTTGAGGGGTCTAACAAATTAGAGGGAAAAGAGCCACCACTAACCCATGCCACATAAACTCCCAAACGAAACTCCAATCCATTTCAAATTTAGAGTTCAACAACACATTACAACAAAATGTAATACTTTGGTGAGTGAAATTAGAGGACCTAGTTACAATTGGAAGTCCATACCAAGATCATACATTTTTAGCAAGACCCTTTATATAGTCTTGATAGTGGCGTCGCTAGACCATAGAATTTTGTCATCATTTTTGTTGAGTTTGAAATTAAATGGTACACGTGTGGAGAAATTTGTTTATTAATAAAACTAATTTTGTTTGTTAAAAGAGAAATTACTCAAAAACCCTCCAACATCAATCTAAAAGCTAAGATCCTTCTACCTTCTTACCTATTTAACTAAATCGTTTTTTAAAATATTTCATCTATTTCATAATGTTTAACTAAGCTGGTGGAAACTTGTTTTCCAATGATATTTTAGAGTAAGATCTAAGCCAAAACTTATTCACCATAAATAATATCACTAAATGTAAGAAATAGGTTAGCCAAACATCCATCACTAACACTTCTGTCAAAATAAATATACAGAAAAAAACTCAAAATTTCTTACAAATAAGGAAAACATTGTCCGCAATGATGCGTCTGAGCTCTAACCATTCTGACTATTAACAGAGACGGAAATATTCAGATCTCCAAAGTCTGCAATGAGACTCTCCAAGCTCTCCAGTTCTTTAAAATCGAAGGCGTCGTCATGTGACGGAGAGCTGCCGAACAACTCCGGGGCGTCGTCATCTGACGGAGGGAGAGCGAAAGAAGACGTAAAAATGTCCGTCAGCGTTCCCTTCTCCAGCTCAGGGTTCTCCGTGTTCAGGTCCCACACGCGAAAAAATGTCAGATATGTCGTCTTCTTCTCCTTCGTCAGAACTAGGGTTTTGTCGTCCACGAGGTCTGCGGTTCGAAACCCCCGCGCCTCTCTGAAGGAGATCGTTTTCTGTGGCAGGGGTTTGGGGTCCTTGTCCTGTAGGTGGAAGAAATAGTCTGTGGTTAATGGGGTCCATTGATGTCAGTCGATCGTGGAATCGAGTCCACAGCGGCCTCGCCGTCGCCGTCGCCGTAGTCTACCAGGCAGGAATCGATCCATGATGACTCCTGTTCGTTCTTGTCAAAAGCGGTGGGATTCGAACCCTTGACCCCTCGGCCATGCTGAGGGTATGAGATTAAGCGATTCGAACCCTTTTGTATGGAGGGACAAAAGCGGTAAGTAACCTGCGAAAATAACTTGAAAAACAGTAAAATGATTTGTTAGGGTTGAATGTTGAATATGAATGTGAATGTGAACGTCAAATGACAAACAAAAATGGGTAAACATTAAAACTTATGGGCTTTACTTATGGTGAAATTGGTACGAGGTTTCTTTGATAAAGGAAAACTCATTAGAGGTTACTTAGGTGGGTTTCAAAGTGAGTTGAGTATAAATTTTAGTGTTGTTAAAGGGTTGGTGTGGATGAAGGTTTTGTGATATTGAGTTGGAGGTCATTTATTTGTGTACTCAAATATCACGTATAGACGCTTAATTTATAGCGCATAATATCAATGAGTGAGTTAGTATAGACACTTAATTTATATTCGATTCACCTTGAAACCAAAATATCCAATATCAATGAGTGAGTTAGTATAGATGCTTAATTTTGATATTAGAGTTTGTTTTAGTCACAAAATTGCATTGTTTTAGGGTCCTTACGTGTTTGTTGATTATATTCTAGATTATGCTCACCAACATGATTCTTTGTTTTTGTAGTACCCAAAATTTAGACCTAAGGTACTTGTCAATAATCATTTGACATTTTCTTATAGTATCCCATTTACACATTAATTGACTTAATCTAAAGGCATCTCATTCACACTTTGAGTCCACTAGGTCAACACTTGTCACTCAATTTAGCACTTTTGGAACCAATGCACCATATACAAAATACATCTACAAACTATTAGCTATTCACCTCATGTCTTTGATTTATGTCTCAAGCTAAACCTAGATAGAATCATCCAATAGAGGACATGAGGTCTTTGACAATGCTTCTCGTCTGAGGTCGATGTTTATGTCCTTTACACTTCGCAACAACAAAAATTTAAATTCATAAGTTACCCCAATTAGCTTAGGGTCAAGTAAGTAGGAAATAATTCATACATGTCGCTTAAATAAACACATACACTCTATCCAATAGTGGCATCTCTTAACATCTTAGATAATCTAAGAGAAGACACTCACGCACACTCCAAGAACTATGGGACCTTCGATTGAAGTATCAAATCCTTAGAGTAATCGCAACGATAAGCTACAAAGTTGAAAACATCTATATTTTCTGCCCTAAATCATTTTCACACACTATAATTTAAGTCAAATATCATTGCGAAGTGTTGGAAACCTTATTATGATCTTGCCAGAAACCATTGTTTTTGCACATTTGCACACATCCACTAGGAGGGAGAACTACATAGGCATTATGCCCTTTCAACGTAGTGTTATGTAGGTAATGCTCAACAATTAGGAGATTGTCGAGAATTTGGTCAAATCATATTAACCCCTTTTTTAGGTCAAGAATCAAGGATTTCAAGAAAGGAGTAGCCATTATGCACATACAAAGGTGCAATCACCAAATTCTAATCACATATTCCAAATCTAGGGACACATGCACATCAAAGTGCTAGAACTACGTTATAGATCAAAACACCAAAGGATGAAATTGGCCATAAAGGAACAAAAATGTTTAGTGTTTTTGTTTAGCTTGGGTGATCCTATTCAACACTCATTTCCATATCTCTAAATTTTATAAGTACATCGATGACACTCTACATGATGCACTTTTTGTACATTTTAGACCTCTATCATACTTACATATCCTACAAAGTGATGTTACGTTTATAACCCTAACCATAATTTCAATTTATATAGCTTTCAAGAGAAATATGTAAGCATATTGTATCAACACATGCTATAGAGTTTCCATATTTACCAAATTAATTCTAGATCATCATTTGCTTTGAGGTAATTATCTTAAATAGATTAAACTCTAATTTTGACATTATAGTTTTTGGTTATTTTTATCATGTTCATTTATTCATCTCTCCTCTCTTTGTTTCATTGATGTTATAGATTTTCTCTAGAACCATACAATGACAGCGCATGGGTCCCCCACAATTGTATTTATGTGGTTCTAGTTCCTCATAACTATAATTGTATAGTTATGGGGTTTTTTCTTATATGGGTCCTTTCGACCCTTCTTTACATCCCTAAGGTTTTGGGCCCTCTTTGTCGGTTTTCATGCCCATAATGTGTTAGTTGCACATCGATAACATCTTAATTTGAATTCATGAATTTTATAAATACATTATTACATTTAAGAAACAAGAGTGAAGGATTGATAGTGTCTCTATGCCAAAGCAAATACAAGCATTAAAAGCATTCATTCAAGAACCTAAGGAAATGTAACTCAAGAGCATCTAACATTTATTGTGCATTGCATTAAACATTCAATATAACATCAAAGAAATAAGGGATATGCATAATGGTATACCGCTCACTAAACATTATATTACACTTGGTGTGCTTGTTTCAAATATTGTACATATCTTAAAGACCTAATAATAATGAAGGGATAACACAAGCCCACAAATACATCCCACATATATTCTTGTCCTTGTTAGGTGTGATCCACTTCAACCACATCATCACACACTCTTACCGTGAGTGTTTTGGTCACTCCATTCATGCGTGCAACCCTTATCATCATGTTCCTTTCATGCAACACTAGGGGACATGCCACACATCCTCTACACTTCAAGCACCCTTGTATAGCTCCCAACACTATGTGCATTTGTACGACACCAAGAAACATGTCACACGACTAAGAAGACCATAATACGTACTTCCTTTAATAAGTGTGGAGAACATAAGTATCAAGGGTTTATCCTTGTGAGGTTGAGAAGTGACACCCCTATGTGTACCAATTTTTTTCGATTCGATATTGATGTCATTTTATGCAACTTCATGTTTTGTGTAGCGCATACACTACATTGTGTCATGTGTACAACCTTTGGGAAACGTCAACCATCCGTGTAATGCCTACATACATATTTGTGTATCTCATCCTTGTTAAAACTCTAAATTTATGCATCAATTGTGTGAACACTCTACACCATGTCGTGCCATGCTAAGTGGCACTTCAAAAGCTCATGTTATGCAATAACATATGATAACATATTGTGCACCTAATAGCCAAACCGCACAACAATCAAAAGGTGAAGATCCATGTAGGGAATCCTAAGTAAAACAATTATTTATGTATTTGTGTCTTTGTAATATATGTAAACACATCATTAACATTAAATAACAAACAAATAGTAGAGGATAAACAACCATACATCTCCCTCTCAGAGTATGCCATATATAGAACTCACAAACTAATATAAATTTTGTTGAGTATAATTCTCTTATCTATTGTGTTTCACTCATCATGATTGATTTCGAATACACATACATTATATCGACTACATCCTCATTTAGAGCGTTATCTCACATACCTCTTAGGATGCATATCATTAGTATCGAAGAGTTCCATCTTGCGCATCCCATCAAAAAAGGTTGAAATATTTGAAGCTCAACATCAAACCACAAGATCCCTCAAACTATCTATTATGTCATTTTAGTAAATTTGGATGACAAAAAATAATGAAACACAAGGTGAATTGTGCTCAATGATTAACAATGATATTGCAATTGCTCTTTAAGAACAAAAAAACTATTTACCTAGTTTTTTTGAAGTCCTTCATCAAGTTACTCTATCAAACCACTCATTAGGTAAAGATTTTGTTGGTCGGTTCCCCTCCCACAAAAGTTTCAAGTAAATCCAAATGTTCATGTGTCGTAGGAAAAATAAATGCATACACAATGTATAATCGGATAGATCAATTAGATTCATATTTTCTATGAATGAATTCTCTAACGTAGAGAAGATCAAGATTGCACTTATAAAAATATCTTCACCCTTCAAGTGGTGGCATGGTCATAGTCTTTGGGAGGAAGACCAAATAATTGGAATATTTGAGCCAACCTAGGAAAAAGTATTTGAAGACTTCAAAGATGAATATCATTCTATTTAGATGTTTATTATGACTGATATACATGGTGGCAATAACTACGACAAGGACATGACCAATCAATCCAATTTTACAAAGTGATTACTTCCATGACCTATATGTGAAATTAGATCCTTTGATTAGAGCAATATAAAGTTCTCATTACCAAAATGACCCACATTGAGATTCATCCAGTCCATACTAAAGTTGGCTAAGGATAAGATGATGGGAGATGCATATTGCATATGTCATGGCCATTGAGGAAGTCCCAAATGAAAGCAGACACAACTTCTAGGCCACAAAGAATGCATGCTTTGACAAGTAAAACCCATCTAAGATAGGAAAGTGGTGCAAAAACAAAACGACAACCACTCCAATGCAAAGTGGCATACACAGATAAGTTGTGTACTGAAAGGAGAAAAGGATATCAAGACCAATCATTTCTATAAGTGGAGGAAACAAACTTAAAGCCACATATCTCAATGCAACAACCACATCAACAACACAAGACATCAAGGAAAATATTGATTCCATTCATATATGTGGGTATAATGAAAACAACTAGATTTTCTTATTACAATGATAATATGGAAAATCTTCTTGTTAAACTATCAAGCAAATGGATTTTCCAACCATACTCATATGTAGCCTTAAAAATCAGATGGACTAGTTCCTACAACACCAAAGGTATGCATATTAGTCACAAATTTAATTTCTCATATGGTGTCCATCCTTTCAAAGAGTATTTAGTTTTGATTTGTAATACCAATTGATGCTTGGGATATAATCTTGACACGTGTACACACATATCCACCACCGTGTGTGTACACATTTAATCCTTTAAGTATCACCATATATATGGATCAAAATATATTGGATTCATAAATGATTCCATTCTTTAATCATGTTGTGCAAACTCCTAGAATATTACATCACATTCACTACCTACAACACAATCTTAACTAGGAGATACATCTTAGATTTTAGAAACCATGTACACATAAGATTTATTTGATATATTATATGGAATTCTCACAACGGGTCAACACAATCACCAAGGCAAAAGGTTCACAAGGATGCGCTTAGAATCCAAGTTTATGTACTTGCATATTAAACTTAACACAACTAGTATGATTGTTTCCTAATAAAGGGTGAATGGTTCACATCAATATGCACCATCACTGCGTTCTTACCTCGAGTGATTTAATCACTTGATCATCTATGCATAAACCCTTACATTATGTACCTTTCACGATAATAAAAACATGTCACACGACCTCTACACTTCAAGCACCTTTCAAAATGTTGTCATCATGTGTATTCCATTAGCACTAGGAAACATGTCACACAACTCAAAAAACCATATTGCATACTTCACTTGATAGGCATGGAGCACATAAGTTTTAAGCACTTAGTCGTGTAAGGGATAGTATCTGCGGCACATAATCGTTTCAAGAATCAACATAAACCCTATTTGAAAAAACTTTGCATTCCACACACAATCCATCATTACATTCCATGCAAGCTACACTTCACTATGTAATGTGTGTAACCTCTACACATTATTAACAATATGTGTAGCTCCTATATACACCTAAAATTTTACGCTTTCATTTTCACATGTTACTAACAATTTCTCTTTCCAAGTTAGAGGTCACTAATGCATCTATTTATGGGAACGGGTGCCTTAAGGGGCTCATTCCTGGGATAGGGGTATGGTTATTCACGTAACCATTAGGTTAGGGATGATACATGGAGAGAGAACAAATTTTGGTCCCATTTATGTATTTCTTTACTTTTATCCTTTTATTTTCCCTCACATTCTTCCTCGACATTTTGCTTGCTCATGATATGTC
This sequence comes from Taxus wallichiana var. yunnanensis, assembly GCA_018340775.1. Classification (NCBI taxonomy): domain Eukaryota; kingdom Viridiplantae; phylum Streptophyta; class Pinopsida; order Cupressales; family Taxaceae; genus Taxus; species Taxus wallichiana. The sequence continues at coordinate 681,691,656 of CM031236.1, forward strand.
TTCTTTTGTTTTGCATCATTCTTATTCTTCATGGCTCCTCGCACATATCCCTTTGCTTTTCCTCCTTGCCGACGCCATCTCCATCCGGTGATTGCATTAGTGTAAATTTGAATCCTGCCGACGCCTTCACCCATGGGTGATGAAATTGATATAAATACGTCCAACTCTCATTTAGGCATCATCAACATTCATGACATAAGATTTGACAATTACATAAAGGAACTCACCATTAGCTTTTTTCTTCGTACTGAACTTGCACCTACTCGCTTAACTTCTGGATTTCTTACATCTTGAATCTTGGCTTGAGATTCTTCTTGCTTGGATTGGTTTGCTTGCACTTTTGGGTCATCTATAGTGAGCTAGGATTGGATTGTTTCCCCTTCTCCACCTAAAAGTTTTCTCTCTTGGTGTATGGTCCTTTAGGAGATAGATGCATCAACAAACGCCCCAACAAGTAAGTGCTCTAACCAATTTTTCATTTTGTGTAGATTAGTTTCTAAATTTGATACATACTCTATGTTAGCTTAGTATTTTATGGACATGCTAGGTTAGCATATTGTATTTCAGTTCTTTACTTCATGTTACATGTTTTCCTTTGGTTAACATAGGCTTTGCATGCTTCCTTTCTTTACCATTACCCTCATAGTTCCGATACCTCCACAAGGTTCCTTCCTCTTCTTCAATCTAAGGCCTTGGAAACCTTAGTTTGTCCTAGTGTAAGGGTTACTTCCTTAGGGTATGCGATCACAACGGTCCATGTATCCTCTTGAATTCTATCTCGTTTGTGTTTTGGTCTTGGTGCATCCCTCACTTGTTACCTCAATACCCTGGTTGAATGGATGATCGAGTGCTGAAGTTCCTAGACGCATTTTTTCCTATCAAACATCCTTGGTGAACTTGATGTGAATCTTATTTTTCCCTTCGATCGAGCAAAACTCATTAAAAGGACCCCAAAAATTTGTCTTGTTTCGATCTTTAAAATTAAAAAAACCCTAAAAATCAATCTTTCTAGATGCCACCAAACCATGTGTCATTTCTATACATGGTTGATCCTTTCTCTTGGCCAATCTTCACCATAGGAACCATCATCCACCGTGTCATTTATAGGTCGATCTTGTCTGTCTTGTCCAATATTTACCACAAACGCATTTAGCCCATGTGAAACACTTTTTTACACGGTCGATTACATCGATAGATCACTTTGCTAAGCTCCTTCTCACGGATCAACACTCCATCATGGAGTATCTTGGCTTAGGGATCTCCAACTTTGTGAGCAGTCATCTTCTAAAACTAACTCATCCCGAACATCGGGCTTTCTTTTCTATTCAAATTGTTGTGTGGTAGGAGCTAATAGGAAAAGTATAATACCCATAACAACAATGTCTCTCAGGTGAGGAAGAAGAAGAGATTCAGATTGAGGACATCTCTGATCTCCCACTTGAAATCCAAAAATTCCTTGATAAGTTTCCTCAATACAAAGGGGAACTTGAATCAGTAATTCATAAACACCTTCTTGACTTTTTCTCTGAGAAACTTGACAATAGGGTGGATAATGGGAAGGCTACCATGATGACAGCTCATTTGCGAATTCCTCTAGTTCTGATCCCACTAATCTTATCCTACAACTCATAGACAAGATGAGTCAGCAACAAACCTGCCACTATGGCCCAACTCCTTCAAATGCAAACCAATATGGTTTAAATGGTTAATCATCCTAACATGGGCTCTAGGGGTGCAATTCCCCCACCCTTACCCAATGGTCCTAATGGGGCACATATTTCCCAACCTCCCATACACAACAAAGTCTTAAGGGGCAATCCAAAAGAGCCACTTTAGAACCTTACATCAAGCTAGTAAGGATATCGGAGGCATTGACCTTCTATATCATATGTTAGGTTGATTGATCCTAACTTACACATTAAGGCCTTTGGAAATCTTTACAAAGAATGGATCAAAGTCAATTCCTATGTCGAACCTAAAATATTAGCTATTTTTTCTTCATTTTTTTCTGTCGTTCTTTATTTTTTCGACCCATTTTTTTCTCTTAAAACTATGAATTTTCATGGCATGGAGGAGTTTTTGGCCATGGTGGAGCTGGTTTGGAGCAACAATGGTGGATCGGGTGTCTGGACAAGCATGAACAGAGCTATGGCAAGGTGTGAAGCTATGAAGAAGAAATGGGGAAAAATGGCTAAGTCTTCAGATTTAAATTATTCAAAAAATGTACAAGGGTGGGATGCATATTTTCATTTTTATGTCCCTCACCTCAAATGGACGTGAGGGACATCAAATTCCATAGTGATCAAGGTGATGACACGTGGCGAGAGATCCGACGGTGAAGAATGAAGGCTTGACAAACACCAGGGGCTGGAAATTCACTCTTGAAGAGGTCACATGAGTGACCAGGAGTCTCCTTAGGGGCTGGGCACATTTTTCCATGTCTTATGTCCCTCACCTTAAAGGGACATGAGGGACATAAAATTCCACAATGCTCCAGGTGATGACATGTGGCGGAGATCCGACGGTGAAGGCTTTAAGCTCCAAGCACCTGGGGGCTGAAGTGGTGATCATGGAGGTCGTATGTGGATCCATAGGGATTCATGGGGGTTGGATGAATTTTTCCATGTCTCGATGTCCCGACCTCGAGGGACGTGAGGGACACAAAATCCCGTAAGTTCTTTAGGAGTGACACGTGTCCTTCCAAAATTTGACTAACTCCCCGAACTCGCTCCAGAGGGCAACTTGAAAGCGGTGATAACGTGAGCTCCCGATGCATGTTTTGATGAATTGAATGGAAATTTCCTTTTGAATCCAACAATGGCGGTTGAGGTATTTATTCCTCCATTTGATCCCTAAAAAGTGGATTTTTATTTGGTACTCCACCTGTGCATAAGAAAAACTACTTTCAAACCCATTGTGCCAAAGTGTTGTGAAAAAATAATTTGACCATCTTAGAGGTATTGGAATTAAATTTCCAATGATGTTTTGTTTTTCTCATAACTCCATCTAGAGCTCCCGGAATCACCTTTTAAGCTCAAGCTGTTTTTTGGCATGTGCGTTGCCTAGGCATGTGAACCCTGATTTTGATCAAACTGCTCCAAACTCTCCAAATCTTCCCTAAATATTCCAAAATCACTTCCATGATGTTTATATGCCTTCAATTCACCTTCATGTTGGATTTGGCTCCTCCATTCTACTCTAGGGGGTTGCTCCAGTCCTGGGAAGGCCAGTGGTAGCCCTTCCCAATACTGCCCAAAAATAGTAGTTTTCAAGAACACCTAAAATCACCAAGGGGTTGATTTGACTTTCCTAAATCACCTAGGGGAATTAATTAACACCAATTTGGAGGTTACTAGACTGACTAGGTAGACCCAGGTGCCTCGGAATGATAAAACATGAAAATTTTGGTACATGGGTATCGTTGTCATGCTTAGAAATTGTCAATTTCCCTATTACACATTTGCATGAAACAATTGGCTCTAGCTTGGGGACATGACATGGATCTGACAAGCAGGGACATGACATGAAGAATCCATAATCTCAACTTTAGACAATATGACCAGTGCCTTATGCATTGGGCCCTGTGGAGTCATGTACAACTTATGACAAGAGAGAGATCGAAGAAGGAAACACACACACCAAAAATGATGGAAGGAAACACACGACAACAAAAAAGGGAAACACACCTAGCAATCACCTATGGTATAAGGAAAGGGACAACCCGCTTTCAACTGTAGTGATTTTTACTACTCAAAATTACCCTTGAGTGGGCAATAATGAGTGATGTTGTTCTCGCGAAACCATTGAATGGTTCCAGAAAGTAGCCTCCTCTCCTTAACTTGTTTATGAAATTCGGTGCTTTCATGATTATCTGTGTGTTTTTGTAGGATCGAGTCCACATGAACTTATTGATGGTTGGGACTTTTCTTGGAGATTCCACTTTACCTTCATCCTATTTGAAATTGGTTTCATAGTTCCAGTTGCCTTCCATGTTTATACACATAGTTGATTCTTCATTGAACATCTCATCACTTTACTTTAAAGCTGATTTTTTTCAAATTTCTTGAATATTAAGTTACTTTATTTATGCTCATTGACATCTTCTCCATGATAAACCTTATATTCATCCTTTATCTCTACTCCACTACGATGTGTTTGAGTGCGTGGAAGGATCGGAGGCAAACCTCATACTTATCTTGTATGTCCATGACACGAGTTAAGAGATCAAGAATTAGCTTGGGGTCTTCCACAAGTTCTACATCTAATAGTTCTTGCACGAAGATCTCCTTTATTACTTCTGTAGATCATCTTTGTACGCCTTTGAAGAATTTTTATCTTTTGAACTCAAGGCAACTATCTAGAGGGGTTACTTCATCATCTTGGGAATCACTGCATTCTATCGCTCCTTCGATGAGGGAGCTTGACTTGAAAGGCCTCAAAACTCCTTGCTTCAATTTATTCATCATGGAAAGAGTCTTCCTCTTCAAATGGGAAAGAAAATGCCTTTATTTAATTGTTGCATTTATCATGACCATTGTCTCGAGGGGGCATCCTATTTCTCCTCTTGCTTTATTTCAACATGGCCGATCTTCATATTGGTTGGCTTCTAACTCAATTCACGCTTGTCTTGTAGATTCATGGCTTACATTATGAGTTCAAGTTAGCTCAGGTCTTCTGTTTCTTCCGACTCTTAGCAATTCTTGTACGATGGTTCTTTCCCACTGTTTGAGGGATCATTGCAGATTGGCTTGGTCTCTTCCTTGGGTGACATGATCGAGGAGTCCTCATCTTCAAATGTGAATGATGATATCTCTTCATCACGAGATAAGCACATAAGATATTTTTTTCTATTTGAAAATAACCAAGAACCATTTCCTCTTCTTCATGGTTTGCATCGTCTCCGGCATTTGGGGCTACCCTCTTGTACTTCAAATATCCTCAATGCTTCTTCAAGGTATCCATGCCTCTCACGGGAAGGCATGTTGGACCTATCAAGATGGGAATATCCTCTTCCTCCTTGGTTGTCACAAAGTAATTCATCCGCCTGGTATCTTGATACAAGATGTTGGTTCTGGGCTTCTGGAATTTCACACCGTGTACCTCATCTTCTTCTCTGGAAGTAATTTCTCATGTCTCCCTTCACTAGTATGGTTGCGAATGACAATTTCATCTGAAATTTCCCTCCCAAGTCTTGATAGAAGCTTTGACTTAGTAACATTCCAAATGATGCGAATGTCTGCACTACCAAGATCATCACCGAAATTTTCTTGTCTAGAAATATGCGAGAGCCACTTGTGCATTTTTGACCTTCCCTATAAGTGGGATCTCTTTTGACTCCAGGGAGTAACAAGAGCCACCAAGTGGAGTCATGGTGAGTTTGAGAGCCTTGGTGACCTTCAAATGCATCATGTTGTCTGAGGCACCAAAATCTATTATGCAATTGTTCAATACATATTCTCCAACAAGAAGGGAGATGTAGAAAGGATCGACCTTGTTAGTCTTGGATGCGCTCAAGGAAATCATGTTCTATGAGGGAGGCGTAGGTGGGTTTGGTAGTACTCCTTTAGAATAGGGTGTTATAACATTGGGTGTCAAACTTCCATTCCTAATATATTAAAAAATCTCTCAAATTGTTTAGGGTGAGTCCGCAAATATTCGGTTTCAGTAATCTACACTTTGGCTTTGTTCACATATTCTATGAAGTCAAAAGGAGCAGATGTGGGTGAGGGTGATGAAGGGACTGATTTTGGATTTAGGACAAGTTTGGAAGCAAGAGTAGATTTTGGGGAATATAGGGGATCTTGAAAGGTACATTAGGAGCTTTCAAAGTTATAGATTTTATAGGAGCAAATTTAGATTTAGAATTAGAAGAGGCATCGAAGACTTACTTGGAATTCTTTTGGAGACTTCTTATTTTCTATAGGATCAGGCTTCAACAATGTGAACTCCATGGAGGGTGGGATAAGAGATCCTCGAATGATTATTTTGTTTTACGAGTCACCACAAGAGGATGCACATTGGAGGAAGAGCCCCCTTTCTCAAACTGAGAACGAGTGAATACCACATGAGAAGCTAGGTGCATCTTCTTTATCATCTTCATCTCCTCCATAATATTCACATAATCTGATTTGTGTATCATTCTCAAACTCATCACTTTCTAGGAAATCACCACCTTCCCTTTCTTGTTCAAGATCCTCTTCATTTTCCTTACTCCTACAACTTGCATTGACATGTGGGGCCTCCAAGGCAAGCCTTCAAGGTGCTCCTGCAATTTGATTTCTGTTTTTTCTTTGAGAATAAAATCATTCAAATATTTCCCTCCTCAACGATGCCATTTCATTTTCCATTTTCTGAAAAAAAAAAAAAAATTGGTTCTTTCATCTCCAGGACGTTGAGATTTACCCTTTGAGGGATTCTTGATCTTTCTAGAGAGGATGAGATCATCATCAAGTTCAATGGACAATATTTGTGCTTCGCAATGATATCCCTCGGTTGAAATCTTCGTAGGAAAAATCCTACCTCCGGTGATTGAGAACTAATAAAGAATCTCTTGATGTTGTTTTCTGATGGTGAATCCTCCTTCGGTATCCTACAAAGCAACTGGTCGAAATGAGCCATGAAGTCTCTCATAATTTAATTTTCTCCTTTCTTTATTTTTGCCAATTGAAACAAGGAGGTATTGACAAGAACCTCGGTAAAATCTGAATCTTTCCTTGAACTTCCTTTTGATGTCATTCCAACAAGTGATGGATTGGGCAGGTAGGAGGTAGAACCATTCCATTACTTTTTCATGGAGAGACTCCTACGAATAATCTTACAGCGAAATCTTCATGTTGGACACCAAGAATCCCACATGACATCATGAAAACATTGATGCGTATTTAGGAATCTATGTGTCATCGACTTTGAAATTTTGAAAGTTCTTGTGTGAACTTGTTAGTAGATCATGAAGAGGGAGTTCAAGATTGAAAGCGGGCCTATATTTCTTCCCACGGGATAATGGATTGAGGTCTTTCACTCTGCTTCGTCTTCCATTTTTTTTGTTTCTAGTTCTACTTGAACTCTTACTTCTATAAATTCTTCTTCTTTTGGGAACTCATTGCTCAATGGTGGTTGAAAAATGGGAGAATTTGAAGCGGGGTATCAAGACAGGGGAGTTTGGATAGGATTTCTGGAGGTGAACATCTTGAAGAGCCAGGATGGAGATGAGGCTTGAGAGAAGAAGTATGGTTTATCTCTAATTATTTTTTGCTGATTTTGCAAAGCCTTGAAATTGGAATCAACACCACCTCTCAACTTTTTCAACCTAGTGTATCTTCCTTCAGCCAGCTTTTGGAAATTATTGAAGTGGGAATATGAAAAGACACTTATGGAATATGAAAGGTCGCGTGTAAGAATTGATAGTGTATCTTTCAAAAATGGCTTTTCATGAACTTTTTTTTGTTTTTTCAATATTTCATTTGTTAAAAAAAAATTAGACCTTGCTTGTTGTATTTTGGGTGCAGATGCCTCTAAATGCGCCCATGGTGGGCGCCAAAATGTTGGGTGAGAAAAATTGTCGGGTGGAAAAACTTATGGATTTCTTGCGAATGCTCTAGGAATCTAAGTCCTCTACTTAACCGGTCTGCGACTTCCGTATATGCATGCATGAGTAAAGGTGGATTTTCCAAATATGAAGGAAAACGTTTGGACCTACGAGCTCGCATTCGAACGAGGAAAGGAAAAGTCAAAGTTTGAACTGAGTCAAAGCCAAAGCGGGAGGCGGAGGAAAAGGTGAAAAATTTCCTTTTGACAAAATGACAGAAAGGAAAAGATTGAGCGCACCTCCCAACCAACACAAAGGTGCCACGTGTCAGCGAGAGCGGCGGGGCCACGGGAGTTTTTGGATTTTGTGATTCTCACGGAAAAAAGGGGAAAAGATAAATTCTTGAACCCATGAAGCCCATTTTTTCTCTAATCTGGCTGCCATGTCCCATCTCAAAAGGGGACCCATTTTCAAGTTGTTTTCCCCGTCCCTCATGTATGGACCGATCTGAAACTTCGAAGGGGCATATCTTTTGACTCAGGGCTCAAATATTGCAAATCTGAACACCATTGGAAAGATCTCGGCCTCACCTACACCATGGAGGTCTGAAAATTTAATTTTGAGGAGGTTAGGTGAAGAAAAATGGAGGAAACGTCTTCGGGCCTTCAATACAGGATCCATCTGTCTCAACAACCAGATCGGATTCGATCTGTTTCCACCGTTTCCTCTTCCTTCAAGGCACGAACCAAGGATCGATGTAGTAAAGATGGATTTGGGGCATATTTTATCGAAAGCATTAATAGTTGGTGGTTGAGCTTTTGACCTTGCTTTTCCTCTCTTCTCTCTCTCTCTTTCTTCTCTCTCGATCAAATCTATAAATACGGGGCAAGATTCATTGTAAAGGTTGTTCATTCTTCTTCCCTGCCCCCTCTCTTTTCTTCCCCAGGGTCGAAAATGGAGTCTGAACCTCCTTTCACGGCTCTTGTAATGGCATTCTCTTGCCTCTTGCCCACTAATGATGTACTGTGTGAACTTTTGGAGCAATAAATTCTATTTTGTGATGCATCTGTCCATCCTTTGCTTATTTTATTGTCTCTCCTCACCTCTCATCATTGCAGGGTATATTGTGCATATTCTGATGTTTGTTGCAGGTCCTGGGAGCTGTGTTTAATGGGTTTTGAAGTGGTGTTCTATGTGAAATCTATCTCTGAGTCTATGGTGCATCTTGTCCACCCTCTCCTCTGCTCACCTCTCTCCACTTCAGGTAGCTGAGATTGTGACCAGCACTTCCCTTTTCTTGGTGCTATCACCTCGTTAGTGTAGGATTTCCCTCTTTATGCACTTTCTCTCTCCTGTCTCCTTGGCATTGTTAGGATAGGTATAGTTAGATGTCATTTCTGCATTAGGAGTAGTTTAGCATTAGGATCAGGAAGAAGAAGCGGCTTTCTCCAAGGAGGGCCATCTCAAGTCCATAAGTCCCACAACTTGAGAGATGGTCCCATGTTATGCAAATCACACCAAATGACCTGCCTTAGAAAAGCAGATTTTAACTCATTTGGGGGTGTTGTGATTTCACATTAACAGTTTTGGCACACCCGGTGGGACAGGTCTGAAGCACCTTACCACTTCACTTCATCAGGTTCGATGTGCTCTTGGTGAAGATTTCAGCCTTTGGAGGCACTTTCAAGCACATCTGGTGACTCCATCTAGTCAAAAACCCATTCTCTGAGTTGCAGACCTTTTCCATCCATTTCCACTCATTTCATCCATTTTCTTCTTCCATCTCTTTCATTTTCTCCCATTCCATGAAGTTGTGCAATCATGACTTCATTCCCTTCATGGAACTCACACTTACAGAACAATACAATCCACCTCCAATGTATTTCCCAACTCCTCCAGATCAGCATTATAATCAGATCCAGGACCATTATGCTTACCCATATGAGCAATGTCAAAATCAGTTTGGCCATGGAGCTTATCAAGAACAAGGGGATGCATATAATGGCGATAGTTATGCAGAGGATGTTGATCTATTGGAGAAGATTCAAAAATGGAGGTTGGCATGGTTCAATTTAGGGCAACAATTCAAATGAGGGCTTTCAGATTGGTTGCAGGGCACCTTGTCCATGGGAAGGCCCTTTTCCAAGACACTACAACCCTCAGGAGAAGCTGGACTTCATGATTGAATGTTGCCCCAACTTGCACAGTGGATTGAGGAGATCGGGGCTTATGAGCAAAGTGCGGGACAACCTTGTCAATGGGTAAGTCAATCACCAGCTCCATGTCTTTCATTTCTCTTCCTCAATCTTTATCATTTCAGACAAAGGCAAGAGTTAAAGCCCCTCACTTGTTGCCCCAGTGTTGATTTCATTTCTCCATCCCCTAGTCTTCCATCCCACCTCGGTTTCTCTACCCTTTTCCCTTCCAAATCCAATTCCCCTCTGCAAGAGCCAAAAGAAACACCTTCCCCTACACCACAAAACAATTGCAAAGTCTATTGTAAATCAACCCATCCTTCCTCCTACTTTCCCAAACCCATGTTGGGAAGAAAACAATAAAAAACCAGCCAAGGAGAACATCAAACAGAGGAACCCAACGAAAGAAATGATAGAAAATCTGAAGAGTTGGGCTGCTAAATTTGAGTTTTCAAAGGTTCCCTTGTTGGTTAAGCCTATGGAGGAGGTTGAGGTCAAGCCACAAGTGGTGGAAGCTCCAGCTACAACACAAGCAGGGGAAGAAGGAGCTACTCCTAATCCAAAAGAAGAGGAGTACATTCCGGTTGTGGAGGAGGACCATATAGTTTCAGAGGCTCCAAGTGTGGAGGAGGCCACAGAAGAACCTTCAGTTCTTCCTCCCACTTCATCCCCTTCAAGCTCTGATGTTGAGGAAGAGTTTGAGCTTTCAAACTTCATGTTTGAGGATGAAGGGAACCATGGTGAGTCAATTGTAGATCAGGAGGACACCATGAAGGAGGTTGAGCACCTCACGGCACGAGGACAACGAGGAGGCGATTACTGTCGACTTGGAGGATTGCTTGATGGAGAGGAACCCATGGAGATCACATCATTTTTTCCTCCATCTCTCACATCCCAAGCACATGAGCCTGCTGCCATGGAGGAGAACATTCAGGAAAACAACCTACACTTCCATAATGGCCCTCTGGAACCAAGGTTGGAAGATCTTGATCTTCCATGTTCTTCAAAGGAGGAGGAAGAGAAAAGGCAGGAGGATGTCATCATCTCTCTCACACCATCCACCCAAGAAGGTCCACAAGAAGACTCCATTTTGGAGTTGAATTTTAAGAAATGGGCACATCGAAGGATCGGACCATGCCCCGATCAGTACTTGGCTTCATTGGAGCCAAAGGAGAAACCAAAACCAGTCATGCCTACTTGGGGCATGAGGATGAGCATCAAAGTACCAGGGTCATCATCATACACCTCAGTCGAATGCAAGTCAACTTGAGGAGGTATTTTCCATTAATGTTGATACCTTGATGATTTGGGTGGAGGACCGGCTTATTGTCGAGTTTTCACTCATCGACCAGCCATGTTCGAGTGCCAAATCAGTTGCATGGCTGCCATTTTTGAGGAAGGAAGCTATTTCTCCTGCCGATTGCGAGGATTTGTTTGAGTTCCCTTTGCTCTTGGTTAGAGTAGTAGGTAGGTTTGTTTTCAGCGAAAAGAAGTGCTTTTGCACACTCTGCATGTTCCATTTTGGAGCATGTATGATTTTCAGTTTGTACATAGTTTTTGGTGTTGTTGTTTTCTCTTGCAGTGCATTGATTGGCTTTTGGTGAAGTCAACTTCAAGTTTCATGGGTTTCCAAGAGGCTCGAGTCAGAGTTTTAGTTTAGATCAGTTTCATGTTTATCAAGGCTAGACTCCATGCCCAATGGATGCTTCAAGGCCACTGGTCTCTTCATCTAGCAGGCAGATGTCCCCATGAGTCGCCAAATTGTTATCCCAAATTTCCCCCCAGAAAAATTTGGTCAGAACAAACCCCACACATAGAGAATAAAATATGAAGGGAAAATGTTTCGGACCTACGAGCTCACATTCCAGAATGAGGCAAAGGAAAAAGTCAAAGTTTGAACCCGAGTCAAAGCCAAAGCGGGGAGGCGGAGGAAAAGGTGAAAATTTTCCTTTTGACAAAATGACACAAAGGAAAAGATTGGAGCGCACCTCCCTAGCCAACAAAAGGGTGCCACGTGTCCAAGCGGAGCAGCGGGGCGGGAGTTTTCTGGATTTTGTGATTCTCGCAAAAAAAGGGGAAAAGATAAATTACGAACCCACAGAGCCCGATTTTTGTTCCAATCTGCTGCCATGTGTCCCATATCAAAAGGGGACCCATTTTTCAAGTTGTTTTCCCGCCCTTCTATGGACCCGATACAAACTTGAAGGGGCATATCTTTCGACTCAGGGCTCAAAATATTGCAAATCTAATGCCATTGGAAAGATCTCAGCCTCACCCATGCCATGGAGGTCTGAAACTTTAATTTTGAGGAGGTTAGGTAAAGGAAAATGGAGAAACGTCTTGGGCCTTGATACGAGGATCCATCTGTCTCAACAACCAGGATCGGATTCGATCTTGTTTTCCGTTGTTTCCTCTTCCTTCAGGCGCAAACCAAGGATCGATGCAGTAAAGATGGATTTGGGGGCAGATTTTATCAAAAGCATTAACAACGGTGGTTGAGTTTCGACCTGCTTTTCCCACTTCTCCCTCTCTCTCTCTCTTCTTCTCTCTGATCAAATCTATAAATACGGGGCATGATTCATTGTAAAGGTTGTTGTTCATTCTTCTTCCCTTCCCCCTCTCTTTTCTTCCCCAGGGTCGAAATGGAGTTTGAACCTCCTTTCACGGCTCTGTAATGGCATTCTCTTGCCTCTTGCCCACTAACGATGTATTGTGTGAACTTTTGGAGCAATAAATTTTGTTTTGTGATGCATCTTGTCCATCCTTTGCTTATTTTATTGTCTCTCCTCGCCTCTCGTCATTGCAGGGTATATTGTGCATATTCTGATGTTTGTTGCAAGTCCTGGGAGCTGTGTTTAATGGGTTTTGAAGTGGTGTTCTGTGTGAAATCTATCTCTGGTCTATGGTGCATCTTGTCCACCCTCTCCTCTGCTCACCTCTCTCCACTTCAGGCAGTTGAGATTGTGACCAGCACTTCCCTTTTCTTGGTGCTATCACCTCGTTAGTGTAGGATTTCCCTCTTTATGCACTTTCTCTCTCCTTGTCTCCTTGGCATTGTTAGGATAGGTATAGTTAGACGTCATTTCTGCATTAGGAGTAGTTTAGCATTAGGATGAGGGCCATCTCAAGTCCGACAAGAGATGGTCCCGAATGTTATAAAATCACAGAAATGAGTCTATTTAGAAAAGTAGATTTTAGAAAGCTCATTTGGGGGTATTTTGCATTAAAATACTTCTTCGCTTGTATTGATGCTTGAGCAAAATTTGTACATAACATGAAATGGAAGAAATTTGAGAATTAGGGGAATGAATGAATTTGGCTATCTCCTTTATTCTCTTAATGCATTTGAAGTTTACAAAATCAATCACCAACCCTTTGTTGAAATGGGAATGCTTTACAATTTATGAATGAGAATCATCTACCCCCAATTCCTTTCATTATGTCCTCGCCACAACTTCAAACTTTGTTCCTAAGAAACTCCTTTTTAAATGGTCATGGAATTAAGCATTTGACAATGAGTGTTTAACCCCAATGCAATATTAGAACATTGAATGAGAGAGAAAGTTAGCCATGACCAGAACTAAGAACCCCACACAATTCCGATATCTCGATGGAAATCTTGAACTTGTGTGAAACTCCTTTAAATTGGCTCGAAGCTTTGGAATGAGTGTTTAAAAACAGTGAGTGTCGAGACCAATGACTTCCACCCGCGCAGAATACTTACTGACTCGAGCTATGAAGTGAGATGAGTCTCAAATTCCCTATGAGCAATGCCCATGGATGATCCTAAATGATGGTATTGACCTGAATGATCATCCCTCTATGTCCCATTGTTCCAAAACTACCCCTTGAGTATGACTTACCATTAATAGCGAGTACCCACATGGGAGACTTACTATTTATAGTAAGAGGTGATTCTTGCTTCTTCTTGACCATCTTGATGTGATGAAATTCTTCATTCAATCCTATGCACACTACCTTCGCCTCGACCAGCTTCTTGGGGACTTACTATTTTTAGTAAGCACCCATATAGAGAGCTTACTATTTTTAGTAAGTGGTCATTTTCACTATTTTATGCTCTGAACACTCATTCTGACTTCTTGGTGACCTTTGGTGCACATTTCCTTCACCATAACTACTGCAGTCACTTTTGATGAAGAATTACTGAAGATAGCAAGCATGTGTAGGAAAGCTTACTATTTTTGGAAAGTGGCTTTCCATTGCTTGGTTTCAAACAGAACATATTTTTTTGGACTCGGATCGTTGTCGCAATCATGTCCTCCAAATTTAACATAATTTTTCCCACTAGAATGCATGGAAATAAAATTAAAAATTTCACCTAGCAATAGCTTCGAGCACAAAGCTACCATGGTGGCCATTAATGGAGCTCAAAATTTACAGGTCTAATTTTTATGTCCGTTTGTGATGAAAAAATAACTCCATGCGATAGGTTTTCATTTTGAGTTTGTGTGCAATTTTTTTTAGCTCGTTTCATTGCTTTTAGATTGATGGGAAATCCGACAAATGTGAGTCGGTGCACGAAATGGGGATTTTGTTGGAACAAATGTTTTAGGGAACCATTTGACCTCATGTTTGTTGCATCTTTATCATCTTGAAAAATGTGGAAGTTTGCAAAAGATGGCACCTCAATCTGACTTGTATTTTTCAAGATATATGAAGATTTTTTGATTAGGTGACTTTGTGGTTATCTGGTGAAAAATCTTCATTTTTCTTCATTTCTTTGTCGTTCTTCATTTTTTCGACCCATTTTTTCTCTAAGACCTATGAATTTTCATGGAGTGGAGGATTTTTGGACATGGTGGAGCTGGTTTGGAGTAACAATGGTGGATCGGGTGTCTAGACAAGCATGAACAGAGCTATGGCAAGGTGTGAAGTTGTGAAGAAGAAATGGGGAAAATGGCTAAGTGCCAGATTTAAATTATTCAAAAAATGTACAGCAAGGGTGGGAACATTTTTTCATGTTTGATGTCCCTCACCTAAAATTTACATGAGGGACATCAAATTCCATAGTGAGCAAGGTGATGACACGTGGCGGAGATCCGACGATGAAGAATGAAGGCAGACAAAGCATCTCGGGGCCGAAATTCACTCTTGAAGAGGTCACATGAGTGACCAGGAGTATCCTTAGGGGATGGGTGAATTTTTCCATGTTTTATGTCCCTCACCTCAAAGGGACATGAGGGACATCAAATTCCATGGTGCTCTAGGTGATGACATGTGGCAGAGATCCGACGGTGAAGGCTTTGAGCTCCGCACAGAAGCACTTAATTGGTTGAATCGGCGATCACCCGAGGTCGTATGTGGGTCCAGAGGGCTTCATGGGGGCTGGGTTAATTTTTCCATGTGTAATTTACCTGACCACTGAGGGATGTAAGGGACACAAAATCCCACCATGTTCTTAGAGCTAACATGTGTCCTTCCAAAATTTGACTAATTCTTGAACTCACTCCAAGAGCTCAACTTGAAATGGTGATATCTTGAGCTCCCGATGGATGTTTTTGATGAAATTTTATATGATATTGACTGGAAATGGACTTTTGAATCCAATTATGTGGGTTTTAGGTATTTATTCCTCCACTTGATCCCTAAAAATTGGATTTGTTATTTGGTACTCCACTTTTGTATGATAAACAACCGCTTGATGAACCCATTGCACCAAAGTGTAGTGAAAAAATTAATTTCACCATATTTGAGGGCTTGGAATTACCTTTCCAAATATGTTTTTTTGGTCCTAATTCCATCTGGAGCTCCCGGAATCACCTTCGGAAGCTCAACAATTATTTTGTTTTGTGCGTTGCACAGCTAGGCCTATGAACCCCGATTTTGATCAAAGCTGCTCCAAACTCTCCAAATCTTCCATGAATATTCTAAAATCACTTCCATTATGTTTTTAGGCCTTAAATTCACCTTCATGTTGGATTTTTCTCCTTTGTGCTGCTCAAGGGGGTTGCTCATGTCCTCGGAAGGCCAGTTGTAGCCCTTCCCAATATTGCCCAAAAATAGTAGTTTTCAAGAACACCTAGAATCACTTAGGGGTGTTGATTTGACTTTCCTAAATCACCTAGGAGAATGAATTAAAACCAATTGGGAAGTTACTGGATTGAGTGGGTAGACCCAGGGTGGCTCGGAATGATAAAACATGAAAATTTTGGTACAAGGGTATCATTGTCATGCTTAGAAATGAGCAATTTCCCTATTGCACATTTGCATGACAACATATTCATTACGCCAATATGAGGACGATTCTATCACATATTTTGTCATGCGTTGGATGAAACTTATCAATCAACTCAACTTCTAATTACCTCAAACCTAACTAATAGAGTTGTTTACTAGCGCTTGTCTAGACATATCTCTCTAAATCCCCAAGTTTAAACCTTTCAAACATTTAACAAGGCATTCACCATGGCCTAGAAACTTGAAATCCACACTATCGAAGAGAAGAAGTAAGAATTGCACAACAAAAGAGCTTTGTTTAAATCCAATGACACCTCTTCTTCTTCCAAACCAAAAAAAAATATTCTAAAGAAAAAGGATGCACCTAACACATTGGTTTTAAAATCCAGACCTTTTCATCCATCGAACCAATCAAAACCTTCTTCTAATCTTTCTCATATTCAAAATTTCCAAATCTAAGTGAGAACAACAAAAATATACTCCCATTGGAGAACCTTATTCCCCTATTTTGGTAAAACTTCTAAAGATGGAGCAATCAATCTTCCACCCAAAAACCACATCTTGGTTTTGACCCTTCCCATCTGTGCTTGCATGGTACAAGGAGAATGCTTCTTGTAATTATCATCGTGTTAGAGGTCATAGTGATGGTAATTATATAACTTTCAAAAACATCATCTAAGAAATGTTAGATAGCGGAGATCTCATCTTGGATATTCCCGATGCACCGGTTAACAGCAAAACATCCACATATTTAAGAAGTCATTTCCAAATCACACTCAATCATCCAACCAAGTAGGTGAAACCTCAACTAATGATACTAACGTTCAAGAGGTCCATGCCATTTTTTATATCATACTGGCTCCTTCTGCTCAATTTCCTTCTCCCATCTCATCTATTGAGGAAATTCTTGCATGAGCTCCTCCACCCATGGAGGAACCTATTTCATCTCGCTTCTCTACCCACAGAGGATTCCACCTTACCTTCTTCTCTACCCGCGAAGGAGTCCACCTTATCTTCGGATGCATCTACCCCACTCATCTCTCTACCTTTGAGAAACCCGCATTACCCATTCTTCTACCCATGGAAGAGCCCAACGTACTCTCTTCTTTACCAAAGGAAGAGCCTATAAAATCAACCTTGCCTCCTCCTCTGCCCACAGAGGACCCACTAGTGGCATCTCTTCTTGTTGGTGACAATTCCCCATTGGATTTTAAAGACCCTGTCGATTTTTTATCGTCTCTTCTACCCACAGATTCTAAAGCCAACCATTTCCCTATCTCATGACATTCTTTACTGAGGATTACTACTAAATCAATATCATCCCCTCCACTTCTATGACATTATCATGTTTGGCCGACCACTTTGAATACGATGACTAGTCCATGATTTGGGGACACCTTGACTTCCTATCTCGACTCAAATGCAAATGTCACCCATAGAAACTTCAATGATTTATCCTAAAGTGTTCAAGACCATTAAATCCATCACACCTGAGCCAGTTATAGTAGCCTCTTCTACATCATCTTCACCTACACCCAAACCTTTACCATTACCCTAAAAACCACCTACACCCAAACCTCTACCTACACCTATACTTGCATCTACACCCAAACCTACCGCTACATTAGGGGTCATGCCGATACCAAGTCTAATTCATCCTCCCATCAAGATCAATTTAGCCACATCATCACTGAACTATCACCAGGTCTATCCCCCCACCTAAGAGGAAGACCCAACCTCTTAGACCTTGTACCCTAGTTTCTCCCACTCCTCCTCTCTCACCTTTGCCACTTCCATCTATTTTAGGTCCTTATCTATCAACCCTAGTCAAGCATCCTCATTCTACAAGTAAACCTAAAACAAAACAAGTTACATCCTTTCCATAATATTCCATCCCACCCAAGCATTCTACATTACCTACACCTTTCCCATCTCCCATAATTTCTCCACTTCCCATGTCCTCATCATTACCCACACCTTTACCCTCTCTTCAACCTCCACTTCCCGTATTGCCTCCTACCACTACCTTCACCACACCTCCACTTTCACCATGGTTGACCCGTCCCCTTCCATCTTCTACATTCCCTTCTACCTCACACACTCCCTCAACACCTTTACCCAAGAAGGTGCAACCCAAGTCCACAACCACACTACCTACCAAAGGGTAGTTAAACCTACTCAACCTCCAAATCCACCTTCAACTTACCTCTCTTCCATAGAATTCACCCAAACCTACATCAAAATCAACTCCACCTCCAATAGTACCCCTTCCACAAGAAGTCACCCAAACCTCCATCCAAACCCACTCTCACTTCTCATTGTGATACCTTGGCAAGGTCTTAAAAGCCTCACCATCCTTACTAACCTTTTAGAAACCTTTTTCATCACATTGCCCCCTCTCAAACGTTATGACCCACTCAATCCTAAACCGGAAGGGTTTGACGATCTGCTTAAGGTTTGTGCTCATCATCATGTGCTTGAGGCATGATGTTGAAAATTGTAAGGACCTTAAGAATATTCTTCTTCAATTATGTTCTCCTCGAAGATCTCTTGGAAGAAGATGAATTTTTGGATGAAGCACCCATTCATCCCTCACGTGTTGCCATACACCTCACCCTATTTCTATTCAGAAACCTTCACCTCCACCTCCATAGCCCTATTTTCCTCCTCCGACCTTTGAGATCAATATGGTCTGGATTAGAGAACTCACCAAACCTCTCAAAATTCCAATGCATCGATTTATCTCATAGGGTTCTTTATCCCGCGCACTACATTTTCCATCTTGTCATTATACCTTTCATGATTCATCACCCTCTCTTCCTTAGATTAACATGGTTCAAGTTGCCACTCATGCACAAAAGGAAAAAGGAAAAGAGAAGACAAACAAACCATCCACTACACCTTTACCCAACATTCCATCTACACCTACACCCAAAATCACCATCGTAGGAAGCCGACATACCCCATTTTTTATGGATTCGCACATCATACCATGATCAAACAAATGCACCATTCTCCTCTCAAATTGTCTTTATATGACCTTGTCCAAAACCTCACGAGTCTCATCTGTCGGGGCTATTCATCAGGTCCTACGAATCTATTGAGGTCTGTCATCACCAATCCGGCACTATGATAATTCTTCACCAGGAACTCCTCGTCTTATGATTATTTACTAATGCACAACCTTTAGTTTGGTGGATGTAATCTAGAAACAAAACAACAACATAACACAAAAATACCATCGACTATGATAAGACGCGAATGATGACAAATCTGAAATATCAAAGTAAATTATAATATTAATATGAAATTATTCAAATCTCACCCATGAGGTACTTGAGTGTTATTGACTTCACTTGACTTTCACCAAGACTATGGGAGAAACTTTACAATTACACCTCTTAATGGCATCTTGACACACCTTTAAGGCGATGGCTTCCTTTGCACACTTCTTACAATATTTCTCACTACTTCCTTCTATCTAAATGAGGGGGTGGCCTCTCTATTTATAGAACTTCCAGGCTTATCCATCTTATCTCTAAGATAGGATAAGAAATCCACTCCAGACGAATCATATTCCATACCTTAACTCTTATCTGTGCATGTAGCTTATCTTTAAGATAAGATAAACCTTATCATTTTACATGGGTTCCACATTTTTAGACTTTTTACAAATAAAATACACAAAATATTTATGACCTCACTCCTTGTCCTTATTACCAATATAATATTTCTAATTCCTAATCATGTAGACCCTACTTCTCTAATTACCCAAACTTTGACATTTTAACATTACCGGACCACTTACGACAAATATTTACTTTTTACAACATTCTATTGTACTTTGATATTACTTAGTACTCCACATTATTGGCGGCACCAATCTTGTGGCGTCGTTATCTTCTATCAGACGCTACTACTAATTATACTTAACAACATCATATTCCTAATACATACATTAATGAAATAGAAATTACGGAGGAAAATTTTAGTGTCGACATCTTCCCCCTTCCTAGCTTCTACTCCGTCCTCAGAGTAGACTATTATTCAGTGCTTGGAAAATCTTCAACTTGTCGTGGTTGACCCATTTCGTAATGGGAGTGCCATCCAATTCCTCCAGGTCGAGTACGTACCATTTTCATGCACAATTTCTTTATTTTGTAGGGCCCCATCCATTTTGGAAGAAATTTTCTCTTCTTCTTTTTGTATACTGGAATCATATACTAGAACCAAGTCATTCACATGAAATGGAGACCATACGGATCTTTTGATCAAAGTATTCCTTACCGCTTCATTTTCTTCTTATGGCTTGTATCCTTTGCTATTTCTCTCATTTCCTCTAGCAATGAAGATGTACTGACCTTTCTTTTCTTGAATCACTTTCATCCATCCTTTCATTTTCATAACTCTCACAATGGGAATATCAAACTCAATAGGAAGAAGCTGGATCAATGCCATAGGCCCATGAAATGGGAGTATCCTGTTCTTGACTTTGATGTTGCCTATATGCCTGAATCTTGCATGAATCCTTTTATCCCATTTATGTACTGCGAATTTGCATCTTTTGCTAGAATTTGACACAACACAAAATTTGTTCGTTCCTGTCCATTTGTGCTTGGCTTGTATGTTGTTGCCTTCCTGTGCTTAATAGAAAACTTATTGACTAGGGCTTCTACCACCTCATTAATGAAGTGGCTTCCTTGATCTGTTACAATTTCTAATGGGCAACCAAATCTGGTGACAATGCGTTCATACATGAACCTTGCCACTTCATCCATGGAAGTTATTTTGAATGGCCTAGCTTGAACCCACTTGGTTAAATAATCGTGCAACTACAATATACTTATTTTGGCGTGATGTAGTTGGAAGTGGACCTACTGATGTCTATTCCCCACTTTTGAAAGGGACCAAGGGAAGAATAGGACATAATGGAGTGATGAAGTCTTACGGTTACCATGTGTTTGACAAATATCACATGTCTTACAATAATTATAACAATCTTTAAAAAGAGTGGGCGGTGATAACTTTGCATCAAGATCCTTCTTCTTTGTAAGTTGTCCAGAAGAAGTGCCCTCCACATGTACCATTGTGGAATTCTTCTAGCAGTTCCTTCCCTTGATCACGTCCAGCGCCCTCTTGTCTTGTCCATCGAGGTCCTATTCGAAATAATACTCCATGCACGAAATAGAATATGACGACTGGCTTGAGTAATCTTTCTCTTAGTCTTTGCATTGGCACCATCGGAAACTTGAATTCATTGGATAATTCCAAATATCTATGTATTCACTAGGGATTGTGTCGAGGATAACAATGCTTGCATCGGAAATCATCATCATCACAGATGATCCTAAACCATCATAGGCTCGAGAGAGTGCATCTGCATTGACATGCTTCTTTCTGGCCTATCTATAATATCAAATTCAAATTCTTGTAGCAAATTATCCATCTTGCTATCCTCCACGATGGGTTAGGCTTATTTACTGATATATTTTAGAGCTTGATGATGCATGTTACAACTAGAAATTTTTGCCCTAGCAAGTAATTTCTAAACTTCTTTACAAAGAAAAATGATAGCGAGCCTCTTTTTTGATTCTGATATAATTTACCTCAAGCTTTGCTCATTTATGCGCTCCCAAAGTAAATTGGATGTTCATTCCCATTTTCATCCTTTTGGCTCAAAGTACTTCCTAGTCTTTGCATCTGAGGCATCGAGTGTACCTGATGAATGGCTTGCTCCAATCTGGATTCTTCAAAAACAGGTGAAGACACCGGGGCTTCCTTGATTGTCAAAAAGCTTCATGCGCCTTATTTCACAGTTCATAAGTAACATCCTTCTTGAAGCTGGGTTAGTGGTATGCGATCTTTGAGAAATTCTTGATGAACCTTCATATAGTAACCCACATGGCCTAAAAATGATCTCAACTTACTTCTATTAATAGGAAATGGTAAATCTTTGATTTTGAAACTTTATCGGGATCGTACCAATACCATCTCTGGATCTGACATGCCCTAACAAAACACCTTTAGAACATCCAAAGACACACTTTGTAGGGTTTAGTGAGGCTTGTGCTTCATCTAACCTTTGAAATGATGTCTCCATCTGGTGCGGTGGTCCAACTTGCTCCCATAGATGTAAAAATCATCTAGAAATACTCGATGAAGGTCCCATGTAGGGTTCGAACACCTATTCATCAAACACTTGGAATGTTAATTGGAGCATTACACAACCCAAAGGCATAACTCTATAAGCAAGCGTTCCCCAAGGAGTGGTGAGCGTGGTCTTGGTGATCTTTCTCTGCTTTATCGAACTTGGTTGTAGCCATATCCATCAGTTATAGCACTCCATCACTTCGTCAAGAACGATATGGAAGAGGTAATGATCCTTCTTTGTTGCCTTATTGAGCTTCACTACTCAACACAAATTAGTTCCCATTCTTTTTATTGAGATCACAATGGGAGAAACCCATTGATTCTCCACAGACAAATATGAATCTGCATCGAAGCAACTAATGATCTTCTTTACTCTTGTTAGGATTCATTATATGGCATTTGCTTTTGAATCTACCGTGACTCATCTACAATGTTCTACCCAACTTACTTGTGAGTTCCTTGTAATCAAAAGTGAATAGGTGTATGTACCTTCTCAGGTAGGATTCCTTCTCACTCTCCATCATGACATCACTAATCTTTATTTGTTGGAGACGATCATCAACTTCTTCTTCGAGATAATTTTATGGGGTCATGAGTTGGTGTATGGAAGGATATCCATGGCTGAAACATCCACCTCGCTTTCTTCATCTTGATGTCCACTTCACTTGGTACTAGAGTAATCGAAAGGATGTCGATCATCGGTTTCATCACTTGAATCCACGAGGTTCTACTTTATGATGTCGAGGATCACGTTTATCTTCACCCTCTCTCTACCACGTCCAAGTGTCATGAAACCTTCATTCCGGTAGTTTCTTGCATGAACTCTCCTTAGCCATGGTCTTCCCAAAGACATTGGGTACACAACGATACCCATTTTTCATCACTGAAAGTCTACCACACATCTGACACCCATGCGAGATATTGCCACATTTGAAACTACACCTTCTGGTTTAGTTTTCCCTTATTTAATGACCTTAACATAAGTGTTGAAGGGCGATCAATTTTTAAACCCAACATATTCATTCTGAGACTCGGTCATTACATTAAGCTGCAGCACCTCCATCAACTAAGACATCATGAATTGAAATACCATTACATAATACCTCGAGCTTGTGGAGCATAGGGATCCACCTCTGCCTCCCAAAACAGGGACCTCAACCTCCTTCCTTCGTCGAGCATTGAGTCCACCTCGCAACTCCCGCCTCTTCTCAGAAGACATAGCCAAGAGTTGACCATATGTAATATTTGCGGCCTTTTGGATAGATCTTCCAAGATGGAGTATGGTCCTTGCCACTGTGAAATCCAGAAAATCCTGCACACCCAACTTTCTTCTCCTATGTTTCTTACTAGTTTCTTCTTTCATCTTCTTAGGATCATTTCCATCTTGATTATCTTTTCTTTCTTTCTTTTTATTTACAAACACATCTACTTCATTATTTACTGCTCTTATCTACTACATCAAAAGAATTCACAGGTGCTTTTCCTTTATCATTATCTCCTTTACCAGATGTAGAAGCTCTATCTGGACAATTATACTTATAATGACCCTTTTTATAACAACCATAACATACAACTTCAGAAATATTTCTTTTTGGACCTCTATCTCCTCCCTGAGAACTAAATTCTTTTCCTTGAAGAAGATTAATAGTTAACTGGCCCATCTTTCTGAGCAGATCTTCATACTCAGTAGATGTACTAGGAGAAATATTTGTGCTCACCGAGAGTGGTTGTGGATTACGGACCAAAGGTCTAGGTGTAGGCTCTACTTTAGCACACATTTCTTTGGGCTCCTCTTCCATGCTTTCTTCTTGCCTTCTTGCAATCTCCTTTGCTTGTTGATGGTAGGCTGGCGGTCATACTTCACTCGTTGTCGATCTCGGCTTCATCCCAAGAATGAAGTGCTTACGAGAGGAGATTATCCACGCCATTCATCAACCCATCCGCTAATCCTTCCTTTCGGATCTGGGCATCGAGCTTCCTCCTTAGCTCTAGAACACGAGCATGATAATCCCTTATCTTCTCCTTCTCTCCTTGGGATAGCTTTGTGATATCGATCATGAGATCTGCATATTTCATTGTTCACCAAATTCTTGAAAACTTTCGGTTAATAAATCCCATGAATTTTTCACATTATCACCTAGTGTTTCAAACCACTAAGTGTCTTTGAACCATCCAAAAGGTAGGAAAAAATTCATCCATTGTTCCCTTCTTATAAGGCCATTACAAATACAAGATCGTTTAAACTCTTGAATGAAAGAAGAAGCATCTTCATTAGATTGAGCTGAAAAAATAGGAATCTTTCCCATTTTCAAAAGTAACCACCGTGAAATACCAACCCACAAGTCTGAATCAACAAGACTTATGTGCACAAATAATTGGAATCACTATACTAGAAAGTGACTTTACACCTTTCTATAGTAAAATAGAAATGACCACGGTAAACTATGGTAAAACTTGACTTCTTTGCGGTAAAAACTAACTTTCTTGTGGTAAACACTATTCACGGTAAAAAGTGAAAGTTCTTTGCGGTAAATACTATTCACGGTAAAAGTGACTTTCTTGCGGTAAATACTATTCCCAAGCAAAAATGACTTTACCATGGTAACTACTATTCATGGTAAAAATGACTTTACCATGGTAACTACTATGCACAGTAAAAACAAGGTTACCCTCTCATTGATTTTTGACTAAGTGGGAATATCTCTCCGAAAATCCACCAACGAGGAATGGTCCGGCAATGAAACCAAAATGTCATCACCAATCCGGCACTATGATAATTCTTCACGGGAACTCCTCGTCTTTATGATTATTTACTAATGCCTGACCTTTAGTTTGGTGGATGTAATCTGGAAACAAAACAACAACATAACACAAAAATACCATCGACTATGATAAGACGGAATGATGACAAATCAAAATATCAAAGTAAATTATAATATTAACATGAAATTGTTACAATCTCACCCATGAGGTACTTCAAGTGTTATTGACTTCACTTGACTTTCACCAAGACTATGGGAGAAACTTTACAATTACACCTCTTAATGGCTTCTTCAACACACCTTTAAGCGATGGCTTCCTTTGCACACTTCCTCTGAATATTTCTCACTACTTCCTTCTATGCTAAATGAGGGGGTGGCCTCTATTTATAGAACTTCCCGGGCTTATCCATCTTATCTCTAAGATAGGATAAGAAATCCACTCTGACGAATCATATTCCATACCTTAACTCTTATCTGTACATGTAAGCTTATCTTTTAAGATAAGATAAACCTTATCATTTTACATGGGTTCCACATTTTTAGACTTTTTACAAATAAAATACACAAAATATTTATGACCTCACTCCTTGTCCTTATTACCAATATAATATTTCTAATTCCTAATCATGTAGACCTACTTCTCTAATTACCCAAACTTTGACATTTTAACATTATCGGACCACTTACGACAAATATTTACTTTTTACAACATTCCTATTGTACTTTGGTATTTACCGTACTCCACATTATTGGCGGCACCATGATACTTGTGATGTCGTTATCTTCTATCGGAGCTACTTTACTACTAATTATACTTAACAATACATCATATTCCTAATACATACATTAATGAAATAGAAATTACGGAGGAAAATTTTGAGTGTCGATGGAAAGTCTACCTAATGACCCCACACCAGTCACCACCATTATCACTCCTCATCATGTGGCCGCTCTTACCACATTGCCTCCATCTTCTTCTCTCCATTACCATTCATCAAGTCTCTGTTGTTAGTTTTTCTAAAAAAGATATTGTACCTCTCGATCTGATGATCTGTATGCGACATTAAAATTTTCCTTCGTAATTTCTATTTTATTATGTATGTATTAGGAATAAGATGTTGTTAAGTATGATTAGTAGTGGCATTTGATAGAAGATAACGGCTACACTAAAATCAATGCGGTGCTACCAATAAAGTAGAGTATGGTAATAGTCAAAGTACAATAGAATGTTGTGGTAAAAAGTAAATATTTGTCAGTAAGTGGTCGGTCCATAATGTTAAAATGTCAAAGTTGGGTAAGTAGAGAAATAGGGTCTATATGATTAGGAATTAGAAATATTATATTTGTAATAAGGACAAAGAGTGATGTCATAAATATTTTGTGTATTTTATTTGTGGAAAAGACTAAAAAGTGGAACCCATGTGAGATGATAAGGTTTATCTTATCTTAGAAGATAAGCCTACATGTAAAAGGCAAAGAGTTTAGGCATGGAATATGATTGGCGGAAGAGATTTCCTATCTATCTTAGAGATAGGGTAGATAAGCCTGAATTCCTATAAATAAAGAGTTCACCTTCTCATCTCATTTAGCATAGAGGGAAGTAGTGAAATATTGTGGTAAGTGTGTAAAGGAAGCCATCATTTTGAAGGTGTGTTAAAGAATCTATTGTGAAGTTTCTCTCATAGTTATTGTTGGAAGGCAAGTGAAGTCATAACACTTGAAATACCTCATGGGTGAGATTGTAACAATTTCATGTTGATATTATAATTTACACCTATATTTTAAGATTTTTCATCATTCTTTCGTATCATAGTCTATGGTATTCTTGTGTTATGTTTGTTGTGTTTCCGATTACATCCACCAAACTAAAGCTGTGCATTAGTAAATAATCATAGCACGAGGAGTTCCTGCAGGTGAAAATTATCATAGTGCCGGTTGGTGATGACATTTTGGTTCCGTTCCGAGACCATTCCTCGTTGGTGGATTTTACGGAGAGATATTCCCACTTAGTCGAAAATCATTTGGAGGGTAACCTTGTTTTTACTGCATAGTAATTTACCATGTAAAGTCACTTTTTACCATGAATAGTATTTACCATAGTAACTTTACTTTTATCCATGAATAGTATTTATTACGATAGTAATTTACTTTTTAGCATGAATAGTATTTACCACAAAGAACTTCACTTTTTACTTGTAAATAGTGTTTACCACAGGTAAAGTCAGTTTTTACCGTAATAAGTCAAGTTTTACCATAGTTTACCGTGGTCATTCCTATTTTATTATAGTAGAAATGTGTAAAGTCACTTTCTATTATAGTGATTCCAATTATTTGTGCACATAAGTCTTATTGATTGTACTTGTGGGTTGGTATTTCCACGTGGTTACTTTTAAAAATGGGAAGATTCTTTTTTCAGCCCAATCTAATGAAAATGCTTCCTCTTTCATTCAAGAGTTTAAACGATCTTGTATTTGTAATGGCCTCATAGAAGGGAACAATGGACTTGAATTTTTCCTACCTTTTTGGATGGTTCAACTCTTAGGTGGTTTGAAACACTAGGTGATAATGTGAAAAACTCATGAGATTTATTAACTTGAAAGTTTTCTTGAAGAATTTGGTGAACAACAAAAATATGCAGATCTCATGATCGATATCACAAAACTATCCCAAGGAGAGAAGGAGAAGATAAGGGATTATCATGCTCGTGTTCTAGAGCTAAGGAAACTCGATGCCGGATCCGAAAGGAAGGATTAGCGGATGGGTTGATGAATGGCGTGGATAATCTCCTCTGTAAGCATTTCATTCTTGGGATGAAGCCAAGATCGACAATGAGTGAAGTATGACCACCTAGCCTACCATTAAACAAGCAAAGGAGAGATTGCAAGAAGGCAAGAAGAAAGCATGGAAGAAGAGCCCAAAGAAATTGTTGCTAAAGTAGAGCCTACACTAACACCTTTGGTCTAAAATCCACAACCACTCTCGGTGAGCACAAATCTTTTCCTAGTACATCTACCTGAGTATGAAGATTTTCTCAAGAAGATGGGTCGAGTTAACTATTAATCTTCTTCAGGAAAGGAATTTAGTTCTCGAGGAGGAGATAGAGGTCCAAAAAGAAATATTTTGAAGTTGTATGTTATGGTTGTTATAAAGGGTCATTATAAGTATAATTGTCTGAGATAAGCTTCTACATCATGGTACAAGAGATAATGATAAAGGAAAAACACCTTGAATTCTTTTGATGTAATAGATATAAGCATAAATAATGAAGTAGATGTGTTTGTAACAAAAAGAAAGAAAGAAAAAGATAACCAAGATGGAAATGATCCTAAGAAGATGAAAGGAGAAACTAGTAAGAAACATAGGAGAAGAAAGTTGGGTGTGCGATTTTCTCTGATTTCACGAGGGACAAGGACCATACTCCATCTTAGAAGATCTGTCCAAAGGCCTAGCAATATTACATATGGTCAACTCTTGGCTATGTCTTTTGAGAAGAGGTGGGAGCTGCGAAGTGGACTCAATGCTCGATGAAGAAGGAGGTTGAGGTCCTGTTTTGGAGGCGAGGCGGATCCCTACGCTCACAAGCTGAGGTATTATGTAATGGTATTTCAATTCATGATGTCTTAGTTGATGGAAGTGCTATATTAATGTAATGACCGAGTGCCTGTAATGAATATGTTGGGTTTAAAATTGATCGCCCTCAACACTTATGTTAAGGTCATTAAATAAGGAAAAACTAAACCGTAGAAGGTGTTGTTTCAAATGTGGCAATATCTGTTTATGGGTGTTGTATGTGTGGTAGACTTTTAGGTGATGAAAAATGATGCTGTTGTTACCCAATGTTGTTGGGAAGGCCATGGCTAAGGAGAGTTCATGTAAGAAACTACTTTGAATGAAGGCTTCATGACACTTGGACGTGCAGAGAGAGAGGGTGAAGATAAATGTGATCCCTCGGCATCATAAGATAGAACACGTGGATTCAAGTGATGAAACTGATGATTGGACATCCTCTCGATTACTCTAGTACCAAAGTAAAGTGGACACAAAGATGAAGAAAGTGAGGTTGATGTTTCGGTCATGGATATCCTTCCAAATACACCGACTCATGAACCCATAAGATTATCTGAAGAAGAAATTGATGATCGTCTCCAACAAATAAATATTGGTGATGCTGTGATGGAGAGTGAGAAGGAATCCTACCTCCAACTCTTTCGAAGGTACATACACCTATTCACTTTTGATTACAAGGAACTCTATCAAGTAAGTTGGGTAGAACATTCTATTGAGTGGTAGATAGTGCTAAGCCCATAAAACAAATGCCATATAGAATGAATCCTAATTTTTCCAAGACTGTAAAAGAAGAAATAGATAAGTTGCTTGATGCAAGATTCATATTTGCTGTGGAGAATTTAGAATGGGTTTCTCCTATTGTGATCTCAATAAAAAATGGGAAACTACACATTTGTGTTGATTATAGGAAGTTCAACAAGGCAACAAAGAAGGATCATTACCCTCTTCCATTCTCGATCGATCTTGGATGAAGTAATTGGCCGGGAGTGCTATAGTTTTGCTTGATGGATATAGTGGATACAACCAAGTTCATGTATAGCGGAGAAAGATCGACTAAAAACCACGCTCACCACTCCTGGGGAATGTTTTCTTATAGAGTTATGCCTTTGGGTTGTGTAATGCTTCGGCAAATTCCAACGCTTGATGAATAGGGTATTTGAACCCTACATCGGAAACTTCATCGAGTATTTCTACGGATGATTTTTGTATCTATGGGAGCAAGATGGACCACCTGCACTAGATGGAGACAACATTTCAAAGGTTAGATGAAGCACAAGCCTCACTAAACCCTACAAAGTGTGTCTTTGGATGTTCTAAAGGTGTTTTGTTAGGGCATGTTTCAGATCTAGAGATGGTATTGGTATTGATCCTGATAAAGTTTCAAAAATCAAAGAGTTACCATTTCCTATGAATAGAAGTAAGTTGAGATCATTTTTAGGCCATGTGGGTTACTATAGAAGGTTCATCAAGAATTTCTCAAAGATTACACAACCACTAACCCAGTTCTTGAAGAAGGATGTTACTTATGAACCAAGAAATAAGGCACATGAAGCTTTTGAACAACTGAAGGAAGCAGGTGTCTTAACCACCTTTTTAAAGAATCCAGATTAGAGCAAGCCATTCATTGTGTATATTGATGCCTCAGATGCAGCACTAGGAAGTACTCTGAGCCAAAAGGATGAAAATGGGAATGATCATCCAATTTACTTTGGGAGCAGACAAATGAGCAGTGTTGAGGTAAATTATACTATAACTGAAAAAGAGGCTCTAGCTATCATTTTTTCTATAAAGAAGTTTAGAAATTACTTGCTAGGGAAGAAATTTATAGTTGTAATGCATCATCGCTCTAAAATATATTATAAATAAGCCTAACCATCGTGTGAGGATAGCAAGATGGATAATTTTGCTACAAGAATTTGAATTTGATATTATAGATAGGCTGTAGAAAGAAGCATGTCAATGCAGATGCACTCTCTCGAGCCTATGATGGTTTAGGTTCATCTTGTGATGATGATGATTTCCCGAAATGCAACATTGTTATCCTCGACACAATCCCTAGTGAATACATAGATATTTGGAATTATCTGAATGAATTCAAGTTTCCCCATGGTGCCAATGCAAAGACTAAGAGGAAGATTACTCAAGCATCATCCATATTCTATTCTGCATGGAGTATTATTTCGAATAGGCTCTGATGGATGTGTACAAGAGGGTGGTTGGACATGATCAAGGGAAGGAGCTGATAGAAGAATTCCACAATGGTACATGTGGAGGGACACTTCTCTAGACAACTTACAACAAGAAGGATCTCTGATGCAGGTTATCATTGGCCCACTCTTTTAGAGATTGTTATAATTATTGTAAGACATGTGATATTTGTCAACACATGGTAACCGTAAGACTTCATCACTCCATTATGTCCTATTCTTCCACTTGGTCCCTTTCAAAAGTGGGGAATAGATATCAGAGGTCCACTTCCAACTACCCCACGCCAAAATAAGTATATTGTAGTTTCCACAAATTATTTAACCAAGTGGGTTGAAGCTAGGCCATTGAAAACAACTTCCATGGATGAAGTGGCAGGTTCATATATGAACGCATTGTCACCAGATTTGGTTGTCCCATTAGAAATTGTAATGCATCAAGGAAGCCACTTCATTAATGAGGTGGTAGAAGCCTAGTCAACAAGTTTTCTATTAAGCACAGAAGGCAACAACATACAAGCCAAGCACAAATGGACAGTGGAATAAACAAATTTTGTGTCAGTCAAATTCTAGCAAAAGATGCAGCCTTTACCTTACAGTACATAAGTGGGATAAAAGGATTCATGCAAAGATTATGGGCATATAGGGCAACATCAAAGTCAACAACAAGATACTCCCCATTTCAGTTGGCTTATGGCATTGATCCGAGTTCTTCCTATTGAGTTTGATATTCCACCATGAGAGTTATGAAAAATGAAAGGATGGATGAAAGTGATTCAAGTAAAAGAAAGGTTGGTGCATCTTCATTTGCTAGAGGAAATGAGGAAATAAGCAAAGGATACAAGCTATAAGAAGAAAATGAAGCGTAGGAATACTTTGATCAAAAGATCCGTTGGTCTCCATTTCATGTGAATGACTTGTTCTAGTATATGATTCCGTATACAAAAAAAGAAGGCAGAGAAAATTTCTTCCAAATGGATGGGGCCTACAAAATAGAAGTTGCATGAAAATGGTACATATCAACTAGAGGAATTGGATGGCACTCCCATTACGAAATGGGTCAACCACAAGTTAATAAAGATTTTCCAAGCACCGGAATAATAGTCTACTCCGGGACGGAGTAGAAGCTAGGAAGGGGAAATGTCGATATTAAAATTTTCCTCCGTAATTTCTATTTTATTATGTATGTATTAGGAATAGGATGTTGTTAAGTATGATTAGTAGTGACGTCGATAGAAGATAACGCACCGTCAAGATGGTGCCGCCAATAAAGTAGAGTACGGTAACAATCAAAGTACAATAGAATGTTGTGGTAAAAGTAAATATTTTTCATAAGTGGTCCTAATATTAAAATGTCAAAGTTGGGGTAAGTAGAGAAGTAGGGTCTACATGATTAGGAATTAGAAATATTATATTTGTAATAAGGACAAATAGTGATGTCATAAATATTTTGTGTATTTTATTTGTGAAAATACTAAAAAGATGGAACCCATGTGAGATGATAAGGTTTATCTTATCTTAAAGATAAGCCTACATGTAAAGGCAAGAGTTTAGGCATGGAATATGATTTGCCGAAAGATATTTCCTATCCTATCTTAGAGATAGGTGGATAATCCGAATTCCTATAAATAAAGAGGTCACCTTCCTCATTTAGCATAGAGGGAAGTAGTAGAGAAATATCAGTATGAGTAAGTGTGTAAAGAAAGCCATCATTTTGAAGGTGTGTTAAAAGTTAATCCATCAGGAAGTTTCTCCCACAGCTTATTGTTGGAAGGCAAGTGAAGTCAATAACACTTCAAGTACCTCATGGGTGAGATTGTAACAATTTCATGTTGATATTATAATTTACACCTATATTTTCATATTTTTCATCATTCCTTCGTAGCATAGTCTATAGTATTCTTGTGTTATATTTGTTGTTGTGTTTCCAGATTACATCCACTTAAACTAAAGGTCTGTGCATTAATAAATAATAATAAGCCAGAGCAGTTCTCCTTATGGTGAGAATTATCATAGTGCCGGATTGGTGATGACAGATCCCAACCCCGCCTTATCCATTTCCATCTACATTGATAATATACACATTCGACGTGTTATGATCGATGGAGGTGTCGATTGATCAACATCATTTCCTCCCATGATACAAAAAATGTGCATCCCTATCAATCGCATGTTTAATAACCTATTTATGTTGCATTCATTTAACGATGCCATGAATTCCACCTCGGCACCATCCTTCTTCACATTTACGTGGCCCCCATACTATTCCTAAATTATTCTATGTCTTAAGGGGAGTTATAATACAATATGATGCTTAAATCTTATACCCCGGATCCATGTCATATGGTGTGTCCCTTCTACCTTACATTTATGTTTAAAATTCTCCAACATGAAGGGTACAACTATACCATTCCAACAGATGCCTCACCGATTTCAAAACCAAGTAACATGCTCTATTGACCTAATGATATCCTTATACCGCTTAAAGGAATCTACCACCACTCACGCTTCTTCTTCATGTGATACCCCATCTACCACTTCACTGCCTCTTTCTTATTCGAGTGTAAGCCTCATCCACCATACTTCTCGTCACTACATCTTCCACAACCAACTCCTCTGTTCCACCGCTACCGCAGCTTCTTCGCAGTGGCCCATCATCTAACCCATATACTTCTTAGATACCGATGCTCCTTTTCTCGTTCAGCCCTTAGTTATTATTCTATTCCCACTAACCAAATAACAACTTTTAATCCTCGGTAGGTGTTTTTCAACACCTTACCTTAGTGGGAATTATCACCTTTCTATAACGTAAATACCTTCCTTACTCCTCAAGAGTACTGGAGCCTCCATCAACACCCACATTACAACCAACATGTAGTGCGGTATTTCCATACTGTCATCTTCATATTGCACTAACTCATGTATGGGGTATGACACTTCTTTATATACATTCAAGAATCACCTACTCAAGCCCGTCCATTTTCATCCTAATTTCCAATACCTCACCAATGCCGCCTTCACCCCACACATTACTTATCGATGTGCTTTCAAAGGCTTTGGATGACGTATTCTACGAACAAGGTCATCACAAAGTCATATCTTCTAGACTTTAAAACACAAGGATCATCATGGTCTTCAATGTTTTGAGGAACTTTGCTTCCTAAGAAAACCCGTATCGACCTCGTTCAGAATTCGAAGATACACCTTATCCACCTCATTCACCTACCTCCTTCACCTAGACGAGTCTATGGAAGTTTTGAAACCCATTCCCCCTAAATTTTTTTGTGAAAACTCCTCTTTCCTTAGGACCTTTACCTTCTCTTACCTAGCATCTCATTAGCGCTTACATAATGATGGCAAAGCTCCATCTTCTCTTCCCTTCCTAAATCCCTACCTTTGATCATGATGACACTCCTTCTATCAAAGTTGTTCAATGTCGACGATGACTCCATTACTCACCTATCTAAAAATAGTGGAGGATTCCTATATCCACCATTTTTAACCTTCAAGAAGCAAACCATGTTGAATGAATCGAATTCATAAAGATCAACATTCACACTCTTTGCTTAATGTGTACCCCCAAATTCTAAATATAGGCAAATCTTTAGAATTTTAAACATGAAGCATTCACCTTGTTCTTTGATATCCATAGCCTTACGATTATTGCTTAGGTCTTATGTATATGCCCGGTATTGACCCAAATATCACTAGTTCATAACATCATTACTATTCATGATGTTAAACCTATCAAACATAGCTGTGCAAAAATCTATCCTCACATTTCCCTTCTATGAAAGAGGAACTCCAACACCTCCTTTCTATTTCTTTTATTTTACCCATTAATTATCCCCAATGGATTTATAACATCGTTCCCCCTTGTCACTAATAGTGACATGGGACTCCAGTATATGCATGGATTTCTACGACCTCAACCTAGCTTTCCCCAAGGATGACTTTCCTCTACCTAGTATTGACCAAATTGTTGATCTCGGTTTCATCGGCCATGAGATTAAAGCACTCATGGACAATTTTCGAATTATAACCAAATATTACTCGCACTAAAGATAAAAAAAATACCTTCATCACCCTTAGAGACCTTCTATTATCGTTTCATGCCCTTTAGTCTTAAAAACATTGGTGCTACATATCGGATGTGTCATGACTTTCACATATTCCACAACATCATGCATGACATTTTGGAAGATTATGTTGATGACCTTCAACCTTTACTAAGTCCTAAGTATCGAGCCAAACACCTCACGGTTCTTAAAGTCATCTTTGACCATCTCATCAAATATTGTGTTCACCTTCAACCAAAGAAGTGCATCTTCACCATCCTCTCTGGAAAAATCCTTGGTTTCATCGCCTTTCGCAGGTATCAAGTTGATCCTACCAAAATCAAGGCTATTTTTTTGAGATGCCTCCAGCCTACGTAACCTTCGACAACTTCATAGTTCAGTAAGGAAAAGTTGAATTTATTAACGCTTTATTTCTCAACTCTCCTACCAAATTTCACCCTTTTCATTCTTAAAAGGATGTTTCCTTCAACTCAATGACAAGTGTCGTAAGGATATTTTGAAGCCTCAAAAGAATACCTCCTCCGACCACCTTCGTGATCATCCCACCGAAGGATGACAAGCCCTTTTACCTCTACATCATACTACCTAAGCATCATTCCTTGGGTGTATGCTCTCTCATCAATTGAGTGAGCAACATATAGGGACAAGTGGTTTATTATATAAGTTGTACTCTTTTAGACTACAAGACTAGATATACTCACGTGGAAAAACTCTCCTAGCCTTAATATTCGCTCACCACCAAACTCCGCCATTACTTAATCAACCACAAAACACTTTTTGTCACCAACATTGACTCCCTTACATTACATGTACGCTAAGCCTTACCAACACCAACATACTTCACTTTGGCTCATGCCTTCTTACACCTAAATCTTTTTATTCATACATCAAAAGTTTGTTAAAGGACAAGCCATCGCCGACTAACTTACATGACGCACCTCTTTTCTGAAATCAATCTTCTAACTTCAATTTCCATGATGAATCCATTACTACCCTCTCCCTTGATGACACCATTTATCAGATGACCTTATTTTTTGACAGAGATGGTTCTAAATGTCATCGTGGGGGTGGTGCAGGGGTCATCCTTATTCCTCTTGACGGTGAGCCTATGCCTTTATCTTTCAAACTAGATTTTGACTATACTAATAACATTTCCGAATACAAATCACTCATGTTATGTCTTCAGACCGCCATAGCCTTAGAAATTAAATCCATTAATTTATTTGGTGACTCCCAACTAGTTGTGAACCAAGTCAATGGTTTATACTAGTGTCATAACAAGGTAATTCAAAAGTTTAAACATCACGTCGACATGCTTTTTACTACCTTGATCATTATAAACTTCAAACCACTCACGACTCACTAACAAATTCATGGATACCATGGCCCGCCTTTCTTCTCAAATATTTTCCTCGCCTTTCTTATTCGAAAATATTTGTCCACTGGTATAAAGGTTGCAATCACCCTCTTTATTTATTTCGAGACGTTAACTTTGTAGGGAATAATTAAAACCGATCCAGTGTGACATTTTATATAAGAAGTTTGCAGATACATTTCCTTCTCAATTCCAAAATCGCTCTAGAACTCACTTTTATCATGGACCACAAGCCTTCCTCAAGCGTCTCTTGCTATGTCATCATTGGGGTTTTCTACAAACTCGTGGCTTTGATGATATCCTCCTATGATGCCTTACAAGTTTGGGAAATCCCATAAACCATCAAGGAAGTTCATGATGGGATTTCGATTATGGTCATTTCACCATAGCCCTCAATCCCATCTGCATAATGTTTTCGCAAAAGTGCATCCTTCACCTCGACATGGATATTAACCCTAAACCAAGACTACTATGACTTTGTCAAACATTGTGTGAAATGTCGCCAACATGCTAATCCTTCACCACACCCCAGACACGCTCTATTACAAGTCGCTAAAGACCTTTGGCCTTTCTCTTAATGGGGTTTGGATATCATAAGAGATATTAACCCTCTTCTTCTCAACGCCATCGATGGATCATCACCATGACTGAATATTACAATAAATGGGTGGAAGTTATACCTCTCATTTTTACAAAAGCTAAGAACTTTTCCAATTCATCAACCATCACATCATTTGTCGCTTTTAGTGTTCTCACCGCCTCATCACCGATAATGGAAAAAAAAATGAAAAACAAAACCCTTCACAAACTCTATGATACCTTTGGCATTCAACTTATTTTTCTTCACCTTACTACCCTCAAATAAATGGCCAAGCCAAATGCAAATATACAAAACTCTCAACAAAATTCTTACGAAAGTAATTGATGATACTAGTAAGGATCGGCACATGCACATTCCTTTTGCCTTATGGGCTTATTAAACTAGTATTCATACCTCAACCCGTTGCTACACCTTTCTCTTTGGTCTACAAAAGATAGAGGTTTTCTTTCCTCCTGAATTCCAAATTCCATCTCTAGATTCGTATCTCACCAAAGACACATAGCTCAATGATGAATAATTTTACCAGACCATTTTGGCCCAACTAAGCTTCTAGATGAATGCCCTTTAAATGCTCTCAGATCACCTTCAAATCTACCAAAAATGTATCAAACGTGCCTATGAAAATGTTTCCATGAACGAACCTTCAAGGTCGATGACCTTGTCCTGAAGGAAAATCAACATGTAACCAAAGTTGAGAAAAGTAAACGGGAAAGTTTTCTCCTAATTGGCTTGGACCCTATATCGTCACTCATACATATGGATCAAGTGCTTATCATTTATCTTCTCTCGAAGGTAAACCCGAGCCTAAGCCCTCAATTCCTTGCATCTTTGACCATTCTACTATTGAATCAAGTACTATATCAACTTTTGTTTATGACATGTGATTTTCTAGATAAAGATGTGTTCTTTTGACTATTGAAGATCATGCTTGATAAGGATAAATATTTTTGTTCTTAAAATCATTAGACTAAAATTATATGGTTATCAAGAATTCATTTTCACTTTGGAAAGATGAGCTGCAATCTGGCTTTAAGAGTTGCAGACTTATTTCTTCTTCTGACTCATCCTTGGATCAATTTCAGTGATCCAAGGAATGTTTCAAATCTTCTTCATAGACTGAATGGTAAATTGACATTCAGTAGTTTAAGGGACATAGAAGACTGAACTTTGTATGATACTAATTCTTGGTCTTATTTGAACATGTTTTCGTTCAGTTGTATGTTTGTGCTCGGGTCTTTGGTGATTGATCTTGGTAGGACTATAAGGACTTAAGAAAAATTCAATTCATAGAGGATGAATACGTGGAGTCCTAAAACCTAAGGATTATCCTAACAGTAACCTAAGCTAGGTAAGAACATCTATGTTCTAGCTACGTTTACTTATTTGAATTTTGTTCTAACCTAAGCCTCTTATTCTATTTGTTGGGTTGGTGATCCTAACCTAAGCATTGTGCTAAATGAATAAGGAAGGGGATTACTAAAGTAATACTAGGCTATTTTAACTAATACCTAATACTAAAGGGTTATGAATTGAACCTAACCTAAGGTGGGAATTCTAATGGAAATGTTTTAAGACCTATGTTGGTAATTGTTAAACTAACCTAAGTTCTATTTGAATCTATCCTAAACTATTAAGGGAACCTAAGGGGTCACATGTCACAAGGGCGATGGTTCCAATGGAATTTAAATGAGTTGAAAGGGTTTAAATGATGGAAGTACTTGCCAGATTTGGCAGGGGCTAGTAGACTTGGTGGAGGCTTACGTGGAAGCTCCACTAAAAGATGGAATTGTATTTTTGTATTGAATTGGCATTCACCAGATTTAGGAGGTGGTGGCAAGGAAAGATAAGTGGGAATTTTGGAATGAATGGAATTTATGGCATTTATGAGCCTCGGTCTTTGTGTGCAAACCATCTTGGAAACTTAGAAGGTGGGTTTGTAGGAGGTCATTTGGTTTTGCATGCATGGCAGATTTTTCTCTACATGGAGCTAACTGGTTCTTCAACCAGCAGTTTGACCTTCACTTCAAAGCTATTTTTGGTTTCTTCAGCCTATTTTTGATCGAAGGAAAGTATATGAGGCATAGGAGGAAAATAAGTTTGATTGTTGATCTTTCGTGGAGGAGAAAAAGAGTTGGAAGCTCATGGCTGAAGTCTCCTTCGATTTGGTGGAAGCACTATCAGGCATGATAGGCTCTAACTATTAAAATTCTTTGCGTTTCTTCTAAATGATTCATTAGAACAACTCTGCTCTCATGAGATTCATGTTTTCATGTCTGTCTGGTTATTTTCTTGTTGGGTTTTAGTGAATCTTTGTGTTGTTTGGATTTGAATCCATGGCTAAAATAGTGTTGTTTTGGAAACTGTCTCTCTGTGTAAGTTTTATGACAACATGCATGCAAGTGAAAATGGTATGTGAAACTTGTTTTATATCTCTGTTTTTGCACTCTAGATCTTGTATTCAAAGTTAATGTGCTTTGAATCTGAATTTTCATGAAAATATATGGATATGAGCTTAGGGAAACTTGAGTTCTGTTTTATTTTTCTTCTGGGTTGCAATTTGGATGTAGACTTGTGTTGGTACTTTTGTTTTGATTAAATTTGTGTTGGAGCTTTGTTTTGATCGAACCAATGTTTGGAAAACTTATGCATTGCTGAACTATTGCTTGGAGTTCATATTTGGCACTGTACTTGCATTATTTTGCTAGTGAAGTTCTGAACGTTTGTGTGTGAAGCTCGGGTTCATCACTATACTCCTATTTAACACTTGAGTGTTATGAGCTTGTATTTGGGTCATTCATTTGATTATGTTCTATTCTAGTATTTTTGTATTGGGTTATTCTTTTATTAAATGACTAAGCTTATAACTCTTTATTTGAGTGACTACTCACCAGGGAACTAGGTGAAAGCTTGTTTGAGTCGTTTAAAATCTCTTTGAGATTTGGAACTAGAACATCATGCTTAAGAAATGTAGAACTTCAGTTCTATGACTGTATCGAGATGGTATTGGCATGGGGAATAGAAGGAAGTGTTCTTTCCCCTCTGTTTTGAGGGAACCCACATTCTGGTTGACTGTATTGTTTTGTACTAAGTCACCACTGTCGCAATTTTGTGGTTGTGAAGTTTTGTTTTGATATTCCATTCTTGTTGCTTTGGAATTAAGACTGAGACATCTTTATGTATTAGGTGTTTTGGGTTCTTTCTCTCCCTCTCTTCTATCTCTTTAAATAAATTTGGGTCTTAGTGGAAGATTTGGGTTATTACCTTGACACTGAAATAATTAGGAAGGATACCTTCTCCATTTAGTTGTATTGAGTTTGATTCTTTTGAATTATGAACTACTTACCTTTTTGTATTTAGTGGTGAGGCAATTGTAAGTCTCTAGTCTTGGGTTCGTAGGTAATTCTGAACTTTATAATTTACTATTTTGGGATGTTATTCTCAACTGATACAGTGATTGAGTCTTTGACTTCTTTTTAGAAAGAAATATATATATATATATATATGTGTATTCTTTTGAGACCAATATATATGGTTTGGTCTGCAGTATGCTTTCATCCTGAATTGGTTTGAATCTGGAACTTCTTTTGTTCAGTTGAATGAAATGATTTATCATTGGTTCTTTCCTTATTTGAGTTACCATTCCTCTGTCCTTGATAAGCTCATTGTTTGAACTTCTTCTGTACTCGATTCTCTTTCGAGATGGTGATTTCTTATGACCTATTGGTCTACCTTGTTTGAATCATTGTTGAAATAATGTAGAGAACTAGTAGCCAAGAGGGTTCTCGCTTGATAAGTAAATTGATACTTATGGGTTCGACTTTGTTGTTGACTAGTCTTGCCTAGTTTATATGGAAAGGAGTAGGTTTGTCTCTTGTACTCTTTATCTTTTGTGAAGAACTTGAGTAGAGATTAACTCCTCTTTGGGGCTACTTTGTTTGTGAACATTGATTTCTGATCTTTGATTGATAACTTCTAACATGAAGAGTTGGAATTGGAATTGTAGTTGGACTATTCGATTTTCCTTACCTTCTTGTATTATTATGGAATTCTGTTTTGATGTATATTCTAATGTTGAATGTGCAAGATTGTTACCCTAGAAAGGAACAGGTAATTCATGTAATGAACCTGGTCTATCTTTTAGATGTAATAAGTTGGGTATGGTACATATTGGTTCTTTTTATTCCTTACTTATGATTTAGATGAATCATCCTAGAATGAACCATGTTGTATACATTTATTTTGTCTCTTAGAAAAGATAAATGTGGTATTCTATTAGGATAGAATTATGAGACAATGGGATGGCAAGATATATTGTTTGTTTACAAGCCATTGATAGGATTAATAGAACTTTAAGTTCTTAGGTAGATATTGTTTATTATATTCTACTTTCTCTTAAAAGTTGATCTAGATTTATTAATGTACTTCCTTTTTGTTTGGGATCACTTATGTTGATTGTATGATGTTTTAATTATCTCATTAAAGCAAGTGTTGCTTTAATGAAACAATTAGTGGAATGCACTTCATTTTAATGCTTAGTGCTTATCATGCTCAGTTCATTGAACTGACCCATGCTAGCTATTTTTGCAGATGGACGACTTAAGTGGTAAAAGAAGGCAAAAACTTATATGATGCATTGGCTGATATATGTCTAATTCTTAGTAAAGAATTTTGATTCATTCTTTTGTTGTATTGTAAAAGAAAAGTTGTATACTTTATAGAATGAGGGTTGTTGTTATGCAGTTTGCCTAAAGTGCATAGTCTTGTAAATTTTATAAGTTGTAATGATGAATTGTGAGTTGTGATTTATTTGCATTGGTTGTGTAAATTATCTCATACTTTTATAAAGAAGATGAAAGTTCCATCTTGTTGATATTCTTTATATTATGTTATGCTTATCTTGTTATCTTTGATAAGATGGATAATGGGAATTAGTTCAATTTCCCTTATAATGAAGCAACTTGTTGAGTTGCATAATATGATGTGTTTTATCTAAACAATTTAACATAGTAATGTGTTGCATAATAAACATGAAGTAAGAACTATGGATATTGGGAATGATATACCCTAATACTTAATCATTTAGAGGAAGACTCTTTCTCTCTCTCAATTGAATATAAACCTAAAAGGTTTGGAGATATGATTACTAATTATTAGACTTCATTTTGTATGAAGTCTACTTTAATTGGATATATGCGGTTGTTAAACCTTCCTAAAGTTAAAGTACATTTTAATGAAACTTATGATATCGCTGTCCTATTTTGGTTAACTGTTGTTACACCATGAAAATGAACATTAAAAGCAACCATAAGTTTAACGAAGTTCTTTAATACTTAATTGATACAAGTATACAATAAGAACTTAAGGAGAGTTGGATTAGGGTTTAGCAGGGTTACTAAAACAAGACATAATCCAAATTAACAATGTATTAACAATCTCCTTGGGGTATGTACATCTCGATGAGGTAGTTTCTGTAGGATGTTG
Organism: Taxus wallichiana var. yunnanensis; assembly: GCA_018340775.1. Taxonomy (NCBI): domain Eukaryota; kingdom Viridiplantae; phylum Streptophyta; class Pinopsida; order Cupressales; family Taxaceae; genus Taxus; species Taxus wallichiana. Next base: position 681,733,793 of record CM031236.1, read on the forward strand.
GCACACACCAACTACAGGGCTGTACTTTCGAGAAGACTTGGGTCTTCTCGAGAATACAACGTTGTAGTTGACATGTGGCATCACCCTTCCACATTGATCATCCAGATCTACACACAATAAGAACTTGACTTGAACTTAGTTTCTCTCTAGGTCAGGTTAGTGGCATATTTAGGATAGGAAGTAGCTTCCAATGGCTCAGGGTACCTTGGCACACCTGGTTGACTTAGGTCAACCAAGTATGCCCATTTACCCTAAGTCATTGTGAGCGTCTTCCTATAATAAGTTATGTTTCTAACTAGGGCTAGGGTTAAACCTGGGACAAGTGGACTGACGGTAGTCAGTAAAGACCAATCATGATAATAGAGGAGTGAGGTGAAGGACGTATTCCAATATGATGAGTATGTCATCTAGGAATAGTGACATACATAATATGTTGTAAAACTTTGGCCAAAGTATCGCAAGTTGGTTGCATTGTCCTATGTCACCAAGTTTAAAACAACATGATATCAGATGAATATTGGTAACAAATATTTAGATATGTTCTTTAAATAGATCACTCAGTACCTGGTGTAGGGTAGGAAAACCAAGTATATGAAGTATACAATATGTATTCAATACTTAAGATAACATAAATAGATCGGTAGATTACCGAGTTATGAAATGAATAGATTGGTGGATCACCGAGTCATTTACAGCATATGGTTATCTATTCCTTTAGGATAAGAATCCATAGTTGTTCATCACTTAAAACCTCTCTTTCTGGAAGATAACCTTTAATAATATGGTTTCCTTCATAAAGGCCTATACTCCTTAGTCTTGTCCACTGACCTATAAGTCTAAAATTCAAAAGTAATATAATTAAGTTTTTCAAATTAAACTCCTTAAATCAAAATTCTTGTAAATAGATGAATATCTTCAAAATGGACATCTATTTTTGCATCTTGCTATAAATAGACTTCTGCTCCTTGAAGGAAATCCATAAAATTCCAGTCCTATTAACACATAAGTCTATCAAAAAGAAGACTATTTCAAAATATAAATAAAAAATATTCTCAAGTTTCCCGTGATTGATCGATTCATGAAGACCTCAAGGAATAATTCGCTTATTCATCCCACATAGACTTCACACATCGATCAATCTGCATGAAAGCTGAAAAGTAAAAAGAAGAAAATACTAAAAATAAGAAAAATACAAATTTTTTCTCGTCGTGGAATTACGCTTATTCTCATTTTGGGTATAAGCCGCAGAAAGAGGTATGTTGTCTCATAACAAGGTTAGCGCTTAAACAATATTTTCCACCTCCTACCTCATATTGCTTTTTTTCACATACTCGAGGGACATATGGCACATGCGACACTATCGCTGATCATGTAACTTCTTTCGTCCTTAGAAATTTCAATCACGTACACTTCCTTTAGAGGGTTAGGATTCATAATCCTATCATTCGATATTCTCATAATGGTTGTTGCCACTATGTAGTATTTCACCTCTTTTACTGTTCACCTTTTTTTGTACTTTCGCTGATTCTTTTTATTACCGACTTTATATCTTCGACATTTAGTCTTTTGGGATTTCTTCTCCTCTGCACCGCATTTACATTCCCACCAACTATTTCCATCTAACATATATTCAACATTCCCACCTTGCCTAATCAACCTAAACTCAATCTGTGCCTAATCAACCTAGACTCAACCTCCACCTAATCAACCTAAACTCAATCATGCCTAAACAATCTACAACTCAAATCCATGTCTAATCAACCCTAGACACAATAATGCCTAAATTACGCTTACCCATTTACCCATACCTAAACTCACCAACCTACTCACCTACCTTTCATCTTATTCTTCCTATAAGTTATGGAGAACTACATTGGCTTGATTCCCCTTTGCAAGAGCTATGTAGATTTAACACTCTTAGGGCATGGGGCCACTGAGGGTTATCTCAACCACTTTTTTGCACCATCATCTATTTCCCCATCAAACAAACATTTCGATTAGTCCCCATACAAGCAATAATCGGAAGTTAACTCAAACCAAACTAACTACATCCATTATATATCTCATCCTCCATCAAAACAAAACAAAACTTAACCATGCCTGTAGTCTTAGTTTCCATATCATCAATAGATTAGAAATTAAACTATTTAGTTATAATTCATCATTTCATTTCATAAACAATATCAACTACATCAGTCATACTACAATCACATCATACATCAATGACTTTCACATCATGCCAAAAGCATCTAATTTCCATCAAAACCATAACTTAGAAATTTTCAAATTAAAACATGCCTACACTTGACTCAAACATGCCTACACT